>MJUU01001915.1:75087-288245 GCA_002080025.1 Modiolus philippinarum
GATCATAAATGAATGTGACAAAATAAATATTATTTATTGAAATTATTACAGAGTGCTCATAAAGATGTATAAAAAGGAATTATGAAAAAAAAAAAAAAATAAGAGGGTCATGGGCAAAAAATCATAATGCTTTTAAATTGGTAAAATCAGAGGATTCCGAAAATCTGACAGAAACCCCAAAAATGAGGAGCAAACCTCATTAACACTACGCATCTACCCCTACTCTACGAATCTACTCAAACAAAAACTGATATATAAATTCTTGCATTTTTTCCAGTGGCTTATCGTATTTCTCACATCGAGATAGTTAAATTCTTGGATTTAAAGTGCTCACTTATCGTATTTCTCACATCGAGATAGTTACATTATATAAATTCTCGGATTTAAAGTCCGAGCCTTGATGAGGATTTAAAATCCCAGAATTTAACTATCGAGATGTGAGAAATACGATAAGCCACGAGAAAAAAATGTTAGAATACACTTCTCTAATGTTCAAAAACCCGAAATATATTGAAGCAAGTCAAATTCTCCTTACCGCATAGACTTATGAAACATACACTTCCAAAATTAACGCACACTATTAATAGCACATGCCATTAAGAGAAAGAATTTCATGAAAATTAAGAGTATTAAAGAAGTAATAATAACGATAAATTTGATTACATTTATGTATTTTTACTGTCAAATCCGACTTTGTAGTTTATTCCTACTCCGCATTATTTTCATCGCCCACCGAGGAAGCAGTTAATAGTCATTTTTTCCTTTCAAATAAAAAACAAGGGACAATTGCAAAAAAAGATATTTTATTCTTTTAACTTGTAATGTTATATGTTAACCACATAATGTATTATAATAATGTCTTATATATATATAATTTCATTTAATGACAAAACAGAGACAAACTAATAAAAAACCAACTTGAAGACGATATGACGGACACTGATGATAGAGCGGGGCGTGCTATGTACAACCGGGAAAGAAATTGATCATTAATCTGCTTGTTTTGTGGGTAAATGATAATGAGACAATATTAAAAGCTGATTAAGGCAATGCAAAAGAAACCCCGAAAAAAAACAGATTTAAAGGGGTCATGCATATGTGTTAAAATCAATGAAGACGTGTTTGCTCGTTGTTTAAGGCCAATAGTGACATAAAGATGAATAGCAAATTTGCTTCATCTTTCCATGAACTAAAAAAGCATTTAAAATGTTTTCCAATGTACATTTACTCCATATCTCTTCATTCATTCATTTGTTCAGTCAACAATGTCAACTATTTTTTTATATTTCGTAATATTTAACATGCACTGATGAGATATAATATGTCATATGCGGATACTAACTTGACGATTACTCCAGTATTAATTTGAGACGCTTCGTATACCAATTAACACACAGCACTTTCTGTTCTTTGTCTGCTCAATCCTTATAATTTATTCAATATTTGTCATTAAACATGTGATTTTTCTTTTAATATCTGTACCATAAGATTTATATTACATTTGTAGTTGTCAAAATTGCCATTTGCTTTATATATGCATATGTATTTTTATCATATTTATCTACAGTATTTGTAATTATATTTCAGGTGATGACAGGTGTCCAATTTCAACTTTTGAGATTAGTCCATGGGCTGGAATAACCCCCCGTGCACCCCCACTTCCCAACCCTACCCATTTCTTTCAATCCGCATTCAAAATAAACATGTTAACACGAGCATAACCTGCACGCACTGGTGGAACATGGCCCATTTTTAGACCCACCTACCGAAATTTTGGAAAATTTCGTTTTTCGTTCAAGTTTTTCTTTCAGTTGCTTCGAAATGTTTACCAAATGCTCCCAGTTATAAAAACGATGTATCAAATGATTGCTTATTGTATGAGCTTTACAAAGAATCCAAAGTTTTACAAGTTATATGCCCAATACGTTCCATAGCGCCAATAAACGTACCCCTACCCCTATGAAATATTGAGGAAAATTTAGATATTTTCATTGAAATTTGAAAAGTTTGATGGTCTGAAGAACCCGAAGTGCCTCTCGATTCCCAATTCTGAAAATTGTTTTTAGTTTTTCAATTTATTTAAGTTTTGTCATTCTTTTGCCCAATACTACTTTTAAGTAAACAAATATCATTTTAAGTAGGTAGCAAATGAAAGCTTATTATATTTGCTTTACAACTTTTACAAATAATGGCCATTCTTATGTAAAGTTAACATCATACATCAATAAAACTTACCCCTACCCCAACAAATTAACTGTAAAATTGTCAATTTTTTTTGTCTATGTTCGCATAAAAAACCAGAACACGCAAAATGTGTGTTTTATATGAAAATGTTTCATAAATTATATGATGATTTCGTATCTTAAGAGCCATTTGTTGACTTAAAGTCAATATTTTGCCTGAAATTGATGAAAAAAGGGAATTTTCAACATTTCAGATTTGCTCAAATAATGAAAAGATATCTTATCAACATTTTCAAGTTATATATCAATTTCATGAAGTGTTTGCATCTCAAAGTCAAAACAGCAGAAATTCTGAAAAACGGATAATTCCCATTTTGAATACAATTTCGAGCAGAAGAGTAAAAAAGAGACCTCTTAAATCTACTTAAATGATCTTCTGCATGTCAGCTTTAGTGAATAACACACTAGAATTCCAATAAAACATTATTCTTTAATCATTTAGAGCCTGAATATTTAATATCTTCCCTTAATTTTTAGGGGAGGGGTGCTAATTTTGACATTTCTGAACCTACAATACGTCTGAAGCTAAAATGTTTGCACACGATTTGTTGCTAACATATCATAAATCATTATTACATCGGCAATTATTAAATACATATTCAGATTTTTATGACCATAAAGTCAGAAAGTCAAAATTGTGAAAAAATCTAAAATTCCGAAAATTGCCATTTTTCAAAAATTCTATACCAAAAATCAAAATTTTATGGACTTTAATGGCTTTATTTTCCTAGAATTGTGTCACAACTAATAAGTTAGGCATGAAAACTAGATCAAATGACGAGGGTTGTTTATCTGAAAAGAATTGACAGCCTAAAATTGTCATTTTCGCTTTTTTTTGCAAGGGGGGTACATTTTTTGTATCCCCAGATCATAAAAATGGCGTAAAATGCCAAAACTTGAGTTCATTGTAAAGGATATTAAATTAGCTTTAATTTGGAACCAAATTTCAGTACATATTACTTATCATTAAATAATTATGGAGCTTAAAAGATGAAACTTAGGTTAAAACGAAAATACAAGAATTTTTAGTGGTGTACTATAAAAGTGGCCCTATACTGTCTATGCGTGCAGGTTATGTTCGTGTTAACATGTTTTATTTTGAAAAGGAGATACAGGTGGACTTAAAACAATCAATCTAGGTGGGAAGTGGGGGGGGGGGGGGGTGCACGGAAAGTGATTTCAGTCCATGGTCTAGATGTATTCAATTATATTACACCCTAATACTGATAATTATTGGAAGAGTCCTGAAAACTCAGATGATGTGGTTTCAAATTTGTGGTATGACAACATAGCAGTGGGGAAGAACACATTGGGAATGTAATAGCAAAATTGAGTGAAGAAATTAAAATTTCAAAGAGATTCACTAGTCACTGCATTAGAGCAAGATGTATTACAAATTTTGATGAAAATGGCATTGAAACACAACATATCATGGGATTAAGCGGAAATAGGTCAGAAAGTGCTCCGCGTTCATACACAAAACATTTAAGGGAGAAGAAACAGAGACAAATGTCCGACATATTAAATGATTGTGTCAAACTGAAAACTGAACTTCCACCAAAGGTTCACTAGAATCTGCACCTCCTGAAAATGTGTCAATTTAATATTTGTTGGGCGATGACATAGATTCGATACAATTTTGAGAGATATTCAGAATTATGAAAACATGAACATTTAAAGTAATAATAGCAGGCTAAGTGATCCAGCTATTTAACAAATCACGTCTACATGTAACACTGCGAACACTGTCCAGGGATTTCAAATACCTGAATTTTTTTTATTAAGAATATGACTAACTCTAATATTAATTTTCATTTTCACAACTGAAATAGTTAACCTAAATATTCATCTGTTGTAAGAAGATATTCTAGACTTTTGATGTTTATATTGTTATTCTGTAAATAAATTATAATATACGTATCAATTTCTGTTCTTTAATTATTGTTTATAAAATATTTTACGAAAGGATATGGCGTGTATTGAACATGAGACCATAATTGTAACACAAAACTTACTCAAACTTCAATCAATTTTATTGAGCTGTGTAATGAAACTAAGTACAACCAATAGCAACAACATTTTAACCAATTAAAGGCTTTTCAGTATAATTAAACACTTATTTACTGACTATGAGAATAATAGCAAGTTTATTGTCCCCAGAGACACCAACTATTTCCCGTTGTAGTTAGTGTCTCTGGGGACAATAAACTTGATATTGTCTGTCTTGGACCAATAAACTTGCTATTACTAGTATTCTCATAGCCAGTGAATAGGTGAATACTGTTTGTCGTGTTCAAACGCGTAAAACGTTGAATGAATAATGTATAAAATTATTGCAATATACAATAGATTAACTGTGCTAAATTAGAAACTTTAGATTAATTCAGCAATGTTCAGTTTATTTAAGAGTTTTATTTATCATGTTTTGAATCACCGATAAAAAATACAGGACATTGAGTTTTTGATACGGACTTAATCACGGCGAAACGCATCAAGCTCGCGCTAACGGGTTCAGTTGATACTGGCCGTAATAGATTCCGTATCAAAAACAAAATGTCCTATATTCCATATATATATATATATAAATGTCTTTCTACAAGCCTGTTGGTGTTATTACAAATATTGTTACAAACCTGTTGATGCTGTTAGATATACAGTAATTTTGTTTATGCAACTCTTTGAACATGCTATATAATATCATCTGCTGAGGCCGAATATACAATGTAAATTAGAATTCTTTTCCAAGCTTTACTTGGAATGAAGAGGATGAGAGTCATTCTGATAATAAAAGTACGAGACTCCAGATGATATTATATACCTACCTATGGGATTCGAGGATTCTTTCCCTACCCTTTCTTTTGGTTGCATAAACAACCTTTAAACAACGATAGTCACTGGCTGAAATGCAGTATATTTACCACTATTGTGTCACGTGGTGGGATCAGTTTTTGGCGTCTTCCAGTTGAGTTTGGTTATTATGCCTCCTTTCACACCGGCAAATGAATACAGATTAATGCATGGACATTTCCATATTGGCCTTGTTATCATCGCGAGACACCCATATCGGCCCGAGACGAAGTTTAGGGACAATATATATGGGTCGAGGAATGATGATCAGGTCAGTATGGAAATACACGTGTATAAAAACTTTTTACTACATACTTTCAACGTTTAGAAATGTTAGGCCGATATGGACCGGAAAGCGTTTATTTTCCCAGGCCAATATGGACTGGAAGTCGTTTATTTGGTTTGAGATGCACGAGGAGCATAAAATAACCTGATATTTTCCTGGGGTGTGAAAATATGGAAAGTTTACTTCCGATTATATTGATCATGCAAAAACGCTTTTATTTTTACTAAGTATGTAATAACATGCCATATAATATCCTCTTGAGCCTCGGGCTCTATTATCAGAAGGACTCTCATCGTACATATTCCAAGTAACTCTTGGATGAGAGAAAACTGTACCAAGTTAAGTACTGATTATCGAGCGTGGTATTATAAACTACTTGATTCAATAAATAAGAGCAGACATCAAAACCAAAATATAACAAAAACAAAAAACAAAAAAACAAAAACAAAAACGAAAACAAAAAGAAACAAAACACAATACAAACCAAAAAAAGGGTATAAAATAAAATTCGGAAGCAGGTTGGTGAAATTATAATGTTCTTTAGTGGATATGATTTTAAGTCTTCAAATTCAATTTACTTTTAGACATTCTCGTGATACAAAAATATCCATGTCATGATAAACAGTAAATTTCCTTATGCTGTACACGTGTTTCAAGTAGTAACCGTAGCAGCATTAGAATCAAAATCATTATCCCAAAGTAGCCAAAATAGAAGGACTCATTACAGAATATATCGGAATGGGAGGCCAAATTCCAGTATCAAGGAAATCCACCATGCACGGAATGAAACCTCAGTATTTTACAAGGGTTAGTATTTTGATAAAAGCAGGAAATTACTATAAATCACAAATTGTAGTTAATTTTTCATGTCAGACATGTCTGACTATTAGGTTTGTGAATATCCACGGGGAACTATTGCCCATTTGTATTGATGGATTAAAATTCTCTTTTCAAGTGTCAAACCTAGATACATTTTACGTATGCAAAGCACTAAACAGATATTTGATTTATTTTGTTATAATTCCAATTGCTTATGCACCGTCCAAATTCATTGGTCAACGTCATGAACAACAAAAAAGTTATTTCTCGATAAACTTTTCTTTCCAAGTAATACACTACGGCGTTAAATAGTGCAGTATATGGTGACATAAAAATCAGTGGCAACATTGTTCAAAGTCCAAAGGATTGGAATTATAAGAAATAAAAGTAATTTTGGAGGAGTTTATGGATGTGTAAACGCGGCCTTTCAGTCACAAACTCTTCATAGAGTCCTTCGGACTTTATTTAGTTTGTGAGTGAGTCGGCCTCGTTTACACATCGATAAACTCCTCCAAAATCACTTTTATTCCTATAATAATTATTGATAGCAAAGAAGGGCCAGTTATAGAGCAGTGAAAATCAACAGAATTCTGATGTCATGGATTAAATGAATCTCTTACATGTATTTGTGACCTATTTTGCTTAAGGTGTCTCAGTGGTATTAATTCGTCATTTTTGTCAATAACTTGTTAATTTTAGTTTGACACATTCAGAAATGAAACAAAATAGTTGTTCAAAATGTAAAGAAAGTTCCAAAGTATTTTGAATGTTCATTTCTTATCCCTTTTACAACATTTTAAGGTAAAAAGGGTGAACTAAAGCACATGTGCTTTATATCTGTTACTGGATTTACAGAACACAGAAATTACACAAGGGAGGCAATCTGATAAAGTTCGTTCACATAGATATAACTAGAGAAAATAACCTTTCATAATTTATATCTCATATTTCAACGTTGACCCCAATTTTATTTTATTTTTTTTTCATATGCAAACGACATAATGATTTCAAAACACATACAAAGTTTTAACATAATCTTAAATAGATTTGTTATAGTATCACCTCATAAGTAATATTCCTTATTGTTTCCATGCAAAATCCTTGAATTTTCAATTTCAGTTTAAAAATACATGGTGACCCCTAGATTTTATTTTTTATTTGAACAACAATACAATTATGCTTCTACACAGAGTATATCTCTAAACTCTATAATTGGAAATCAATGCCCTGCAAACACAATAATCAGGTTGGGAATAATCCCGATTGGGATAATATATCCCAACTGGGATAAGTGGTTATATCCCAATTGGGATAAATGACTAGTTATTCGTCAATGCTGTTAACAGAGCAAGACATGCTTACCCTTCCGGAGCACCTGATGTCACTCTCAGTTTCACTGGAGTTCACACTGTGAGTGCTTTGTTTTGAATGTTGTGATTTCTGTTTCTGTGCTTTGTGTCTGTCTAGCGTCGTTGTTTTGTGTCTGGCGTCAATGTTTTCTGTGTTCTCGTTTTGGCCAAGCATTTGAACTTCAATTTTTGTAAATTTCACTCCCTTGTTCCTTCGGTATTCTACTGGCCTTGTTACATTTTACAAGTTTAATGGCGTATCAAAACCCATGAAAATTGTAAATGTATACGGTTATAGCTTTCAGACAGTATAATTCTGTTTCGATTTTTGCACTGATCGATTTTTATCTGAAAACAATCAGTCGTTTTGATGTAGGGAATTATTTAAGCTTAAAAGAGTTTACAATTATTCTCTGATGTTTTCTCCAAAGAAAATTCTATGTATATATGTAAAACATTCATTATGATAGGTTAAGCAAGATAGTTTTTGGCTATTAAATAAATGTCATATAAACATGAGTTTTGATTTCTTCCAGAGTTCCTTCCCTTTGACCATGTGAAAAAATATGGCATGAATTTAGCGTTTTAACCATTTTGTTTGAAACTACAAAATCTTTGAATATTTTTAAAATCTAAACTTCAGCACTATTTCAATGCATTTTTACACAATTCCCTCTTCTTCTGTTTTCATCATTTAACCATTTATCACACTGATCAATTTGAAATTCGACAAAATTAAATGTATATTTTAAGTATGTTAAAATGGTTATGCGCGTGAAATGCAGCATCATTTAGAAATCGACAATATGCCATTTAATTACTGAAGTCATGGAGATTATCGTGTTTTGTGTTTCATTACGCGCCAATTAAATATGCAAAAATAATACATAAAACACTAACCAATTATCCCAACTGGGATATGACCATTTATCCCAATTGGGATAAGTTATCCCAATTGGAATTATTTCCAACCTCTTAATTTCCTCTTTAAAATTTACCTTGAAGTTATGCGATTAGCTACATGCATTAATATATTCGATGCAAATGATGCATTAGAGTAAGGATTTGTTATCGATTCATATCTAATTACATTTTTTTTCCGAATTCTACTTTAATGAATGATAACGGGCAATCATACTCATTAAGTTACATGTACATACAGTAGGGTGCAGACATAACCTCTCGCCAAGTTAAGTTGAACCAGTCATAAAAGCTCTTCTAAGTTAACTTAGGACCGTTTTCAAGTTAACCTAGTCCAATCATAGAACAGTCATAAAAGCTACTCTAAGTTAACTTTAAAACTGTTCTAGAGCCCTGACTCCTCTGATCTGTCCTGGTCATAGAATCCTGATTGCTTTGACCTGTTCTGGTCGTAGAGCCCTGACTGCTCTGACCTGTCATAAAATCCTGAATACTCTGACCTGTCATAGAGCCCTGACTGCTTTAATATTACGGCAATGGCAACGGTCAACATTCCCAAATTAGCGCTCATCGTGTGCATCGTGTGCACTGGTCGTGTAAAGCTTGTGCTTGATCGTGTAACGTTTTCCGTTCATTGCGTGAATCGAGTAACATGCGTTTACTTCTTTCATTCAAAAGTCCACATAGGTATATTTGCCCGTTTTCTTTGCCTACAAAAAAATATTTATTTTCATGAAAATTTCGAACAAATATTTTTTTTTATTTCCACGACAAGCAGGATTAAAATATTTATTTTTTTTCTCTGGGACCAGGGACTAGTCCCAGATGGGACCAAGATTTAATTATTTATTTACAAAATCGACCAATCCCCTCCCCTGAAAATTAAGTGGTCGTCCCATTATTTCTATTTTTTGACAGATAATATAGATATTTACAACTGCAACTTTACATCTTTAAAAACATATTTACATGTATAGTATCACAGGTTTTGGGATTATATACTATTCATGAAGAAAATCTGCATTTTAGGTTAAATAGCAGGAAGTTGAAGTATTGCAGGCATCGATATAATATCGAATGAAGAAAATCTGCCTTTTTTCTATATTTCAGATTAAATTACAGGAAGTTGAAGTATTGCAGGCATCGATATAATAGAGAATGAAGAAAATCTGCTTTTTCTTGTATATATATACTAACTTTATTTCCTTCTGTGTGAAGATCATTAACATAGGTTAAAAAAATTAATTGCAATATGAAACATTTATGTTCAAAAAAGAGCTCGTGAAATAGTTAGCAATTATGGAATAGTTTACACATCTTGTGGATATAAATTACACATGTCTTTGCAAAGAAATCACTATTGATTTTATCGAGTTCAAAAACCATATCACATTCCATGATTGTCGATGTAAACATGCCAGGTGTCAAACTATCTCAGTATACACTAAATTTAATGGGCTCTATATCTATGACAGGTTAGAGCGGTCAGGCTCTATGACTGGTCAGAGCAGTCAGGGCTCTATGACAGGTCGGAGCAGTCAGGATTCTATGACAGGTTAGAGCGCCAAGGCTCTATGACTGCATGGTCAGAACAGTCAGGGCTCTATAACTGGTCAGAGCAGTCAGGATTCTATGACTGCTCCAAGTTAACTTGGACGAGAGGTTATGTCTGTACCCTACTGTATATTCTCAGCTAATCATATGTCGTGAAATCATCAACTGATTCTGATAATAATGCCTTAACGGACCATCATAACTGATGTCTTTAGGGATTCGTTTCTTTCTTTCCAGAAATACCAGAACATTGTATTCCATCTGGTTACACCTGGACGGTAAAGGCCATTTAAGTTACTGCGGCTACATTCTTTGTACCACCATCCACCCTTATAAGCAATACCACAATTATAACTTATTTCGTCGTTGTCTTGATCCTTGGCTGTAAACTTCATACCATTGTTACTTTTCATGCCATCAGCTGGAAAATATATATATCATATTTGTAATGTTTTACTGTCTGCTTGCGTTAATAATTAGATACTTCATTTTTGTAGTTTCAATTGCATGTAAAAGGACTGACCGAAGCAAATCTTGCTTAAAGCGTCGTAGATACGATAACGTAACCCTAAGTCCGCTGCTCTCCCGTTAGGGTTACGATTCGGTCCCATTGGTCGTAATGGAGCAAAATAAATTTCAATTTACATCCGAAATACCTACTGATATATAAACATTTTCAATTTTTACTGCTTATGAATCTTATATTTCTGTTCAAATATTTCCTGAAGTGGCTCAAAACGTTCTTTTTCGAAACACGATTTCAAAATTGTTCTCCAAGTTTCGGCCATTTTGAAATTTATTTTGAAGAATCTGATCGGATGTCGGATTTTAAAACCAATACCGGACATCTCCGGATTATATCAATGTTAAATTCCGGTCGATAACCGACATTGATTTGAGGAATCCGTGGCAGCATTTTTTGATTTTATTTATTAGTCTCTGTCAAACCGGCGATTTACTTTTCAAAACCTTCGCTTCAGATTTTCATTGTGATGTAAAACACTTTTCATTTGCAATAAATATGCATATCTTATATTGAAAATGGAGGAAAAATGTAAATTTGAGGATTTGTTACAATCAAGGGTCTGGTAAGCTCATAATAAAACAATAATTTTGCCCGGTGTGAATCACACCGGGCCTGCTCCATTACGACCAATGGGACCGAATCGTAACCCTAACGGGAGAGCAGCGGACTTAGGGTTACGTTATCGTATCTAAAAGCGTCGTAGCACTTCATATTTTAAATGTGCCGTGGTCAGCCCTTTTACAACCCTATGTAACTACTAGAATGAATCATTAAAATTACATTTTAAAGTGTAAAAATGTATTTATAGAGCGCTTCGTTTGTTCAATAAGGGTGGTTATGTTTTTACGTTCATCCGCTATTACAGCGCAATTGACTTCGTCATGGTGTTGTCGGAATGCATTGTATCGAGACATGAAAGTGATGAAACACAATAATTCTGATTGATCAACCAACGAAAATATTGCTTTTCAATTGAAACAACGTCAAATGTAATTAGATAGAGGTACAGCATCTTCTGAAAGAAAATTATGTGGTACTTCATAGTCTTATAGACAATATCCGAGTTCTGGCATTTAGATTCACCAGTTGTTGTTTGTCCGCCTTACGTAAAAAACGTATCTGGCCCGCATCTCCAAAAATATACTTCAAAGACATAATTTCATGACTTTTAAGGCTTTATGATGAGATTATTGGTTGAAATGAGGTCTGGTTAATCCTGAAACAAGAGCTTGGAAATGATCTATTTAGACAAGGGTGCGGAGATAAGCTTTCAGAAATATGTCGATCCTTTTTTTACAAATGAATGAGAGTTATAGGGTATAACATTAGCGATGACATGTAGCTTTTGATATGTTGCCCCCCCCCCCCAAGTGTCATTTCATTTTGTAACTGCTGGGTACAAAAATTGTACTTGGAAGTTACCTATTTTAAAAATATATATGACATATAGGAAGTAAACGTTATAATCTCTAAGCTTCAAATATTTTCGGATTTAATTTAATCTTGGTACCACATGTCTATATGTATAAACAGGTCTCTTAGTCCTTATCATGGTAAAACATATAACTAGTATGACCTAACAGCAATGGATATATATATATATATATATATATATAATTACAAATCTTATCAACATTTCATTTAATACATTGTTTAAGATTGAAGATTAAATTAGGGTACATATGAACCAACATCTACATACTGACAAGGAAGTCCCTTTTGGTCATGTCTCAAAATACAGACTTTGAAATACTGTCCAAGTTCCTGGTACAAGAAAATATAACTTACATGTTTTTACCTATAGTGATTACAGTAAAATATTAAAGAATCAACGAACAGGAAAGAACACCATGAAGAAACCCTAAATATTTAAATCTGATGATGATCACGGTTCAGATCAGTCCCTCTAACATTAGAAAAGACACAAAAAGTGTTAATTTTTGTACTAAAAATAATAGATTTTAATTTTATCGGTAACCAGGAAGCTGTACATCATAGTAGCATGACGGATATTATATGGTTTAGAAATTACAACTCATTATTATCAAGCCTAGGATTAAATTTGAATTATTTCTTACTTATACAAAAAAAAAATAAATCAATCAATAAAAAAGATAAAATAAAATAAAAAAATAAATGAAAATATTTCATTTTCTCCTCGGTGCAGATCAAATTTTAAAAAATGGAAATCAATTAACTGAAATACATGTGTATATGTAAAAGCTTACAGGACTTTACATTTCATGATGCTGTAATATTACATAAAATTAGTTTTGCAAAACTCACTTGCTGTACCACTATATCCACTGACAGAAAGTTCATATTTAGATGTTTTGTCTCCAACTCTGAATAAACTATATTCTGCATACACCATTGTGTCATTAAAATCTGTCACTTCAATCCTCAGTCGGTATCTTTTTGCACTGGTCAGGTAATGAATATTTTCGTTCCCTATTTTGTACATATATAACCATGAATAAATTTCAGCAATAACAGTTTTATTGTTGGATTGCTATTTAAGAAATAATTCATGGACATCGGTTGCTTGTTGGAGATTTACATTTGGGTGTATATTGGTTTTACCCTGAGCGTGGCGGGGGGTAAAATAAACGGAAAATGTGCAACAGTATGTAAATCGACTACAAACAACCGTCAAACATGAATAATTTTGATTCTAATTAGACATTTAATGGTCGAAGCGTACCTATGGTGTACAAGACAAAAACAGCCATTACATAAGATTTACTGACGTTTTTGTGCACAAAACATATTATGACGTCGTCTATTTCAGAGTGAAAACTGTTATGACGTCGCTCAAAATGTTTTTGGTGATTTTCATATGACAAGTCGACGTGGTACATTTTTCATTGTTCCCATATTAGAATATAAAATTAATTACACACAATACGAATTTGAGAATATTACGTGTTAGCTATAATCTGTTGTTATGGGTACATGTAGGCATAACATTCGTGATTATCTAGGTCTAATCGTTGAAGAAATTAGTGCTAAATTGACTTGATTTTCAAGCCATAATGCCCCTTTTCTGCCTTTTAATTGTGCTAATTTGCCAAGTATCGACCCTATTTCTGTTCTTTAAAGTTTTGGCTCAAAGGCAGTAAGCCAATCGAAATCAAGATTACGTAACACAAGACAGGTAGTCAGATTTACTGAAGAAACCCCGTACCTCATTCCGGATACCCTTGTTTATGAAATATATTGAAATACATACAAAAAACAGGTATATAAAATGATCATATAATCCTGACAAACTTGACCGAAGATGAAGTTTTGAAACTGTACAGGCCAGAAAAATTATACTTTAGTTTACATTTGAAATTTCGGAGTTTTTCATGTCTAGTGTTGCTTCGCTTTGCATAGGTGTGGAAATGTGAACTCAAATTCGGGAACTCAGCTTTAATTGACAAATGGACTTTTTGCTCCGAATAAGCTCTCTTTTCTTGTATTTTGTTTTAATTTCGCAAACTACATGAAAAATTTCTTTTAATCAAACATTGACGGTTGTAATGTTTAGGTAAACAAATAGCTTAAGCGTATTTCTCTTCAATATGTAAAAATAACAAAATCTATCGGACATTTTCACATGAAATCTAAACAGTTACAACGCTCTCAGAGCTGACTATTTATTCTTCGGCCTGGTTTTTCAAATTAGATAACAGGAAAAGATGAATAGTGACAAATTATTTAGCAAATCGTTTACGGGACAGGACATGATAGCCTTCCGGAGCACCTAATGTCACTTCGGGTTTTCATGGGAGGCCTTAGTTTTTAATGTCTTTTTTTTTAAATTGTGTGCCTTGTGGCTGTCTCATGTCCTTGTTATGTCATTGTTTTTCTCTGTTGCCGTTTTAACATGTCTCTGAATGTTGATTTTTATGATCATCACTCCCTTTGTTCCTTCGGTATTTTACTGCCTTCGTTTTAAATTTTTATTTTCGGATTATTCAACTTTGAGATTTACATAAAGACTAATCTACCTTAAACTTAAGAGTCAAATTCCACTTTTGTATTTTTTTATCATTTTTGATGATTAAATGCATAGTTCTTGCAGAAGAAGCTGAAATAAGAACTGGGATAATTATGCCAACCTAAAAGAAGACGGGGGACATGTTGTTATTCTACATTTCTTCTGATTATTCTTCTTTTTATTATTTTTCTTCCAACGATTTTTGTCCGATCGTTTGAAGTGGCTTGATGAAATCAAATGAAACATAGGATACACTTAGATCAGAATAAGGAGTTGTGCTTTAAATAGATTGCTACACGTAGCCCCGCCGCACAAGAAACTTAAAAACCAAGATGTTAGAAATATAGAAGTAATTAGCTTCCAGTGTTGGTATTGATGAAAAGGAGTGTTCTTAACATAGCAATAAAATTAGCAAAATCAATAAAGGTACAAAAGCAAGGTTCTAGTATACACAAATCTCTGAAATCAAATCATGTGGAATAGTTTTTTGAAAATTTCAGTGTTCTGTCTTGTTTCCATAGCAACCAAGGACTCCACATTCTTTTTCAATCTATTTTACATCACCTTTTAAAAAAATAGGCAGGCAGGGATTCCCTTATAATGTATGTATTTCATATTGCTGAGCAAAAAATTGCCCACTTTGAAAAAAAATTGGGCAAGGGTTCCCCTTATAATCTAGCTGATACATATTGCTGAAATCGTAAAAAATATGTAAAAGGATACTTTTTTCCATATCATCAGTGCTTTTCTTTGGTTTTCACGTCAACTCAAAAGCTCCACTATTAATCAGTGACATTGCAACCAGTACCAGACTGCCTTGTTATTACTCCCCTTTGGGTCGTTGTCTCTTTGACACATTCCCGTTTTCCTTCTTTCATGCTTACCTTTCTGGAGCACCTAATGATACCTCAGCTTTTAAAGGGGTTCACACTGCTGGTTATCCAGTTTTGTGGCGTTCTTGTTCATTTATGTTTATTTGTTTTGCCTTTGTCGTACTGTCTCAGTTCGTTTTGCTGTGAATTGCCGTAATTTTGTATTTATGATTTTAGATTTTCCCCTTTCCTCGTTCTTGCTTCGGTATTTGTTTGCCGATGTATTTTCTACCATAGAAAAAAAGGGAGGGGTTCCCCTTGTAATCTAGGTAATACATATCGCTGAAATCAAATATTATTCAACACACCCCCTTTCAAAAAAAAAAAAAAAAATAGGCAGGGGTTGCCCTTAAAACCTACATTATAAAACATTGCTTAAATCTTAAATTTTCTGACTTGGTTTTTATTGAAACCAAAAGCTCCATTATCAATTACAACCAATTTCAAATTTGGGCAGGGGTTACCCTTATAATTAAAGTAATATATATGTTGTGTACAAATTGTAATTTTGTACAAATTACAATTTGTACTAAACTTTTGTACAAATTATAATTTGTATTTTCAGTCTGTACAAATTACAATTTGTACAAAATTAGCTTATACAAATTATGATTTGTACAAAATTAGCCATAAAAATTACTTACAATTTGTACAAAATCTTGTATTATTTGCTAAATATTTTACGAAAGGATATTGAGTAAATGAACATGAGACCATAACACATATGTATACTCAAATTGTAAATAATTTTAATGAGCTGTATGACCATTTCGGAAATTAATTCCTCACCAGCAGCACTAGAATTCAAACGTGGAAAATTCTCGTATATTCTCGATTTTCGATTTTAAAAATGTTCAAAAATGCATAAAACCAAACGAAATCTGAATAATCAGTAATATCAAATATGGCTAAGGACAAAACTACTGTGGAAGAAGTTAAACCTTATTTTTGGAATTTACATAAATTTAGATAATAGTTATAAGCAAAATGTACACATCAGATATAATCTCATGTACAAGTACACCATGTCTAAGAAACATAAAGAGCATACATCTCGAACGGGGAATTATTTTACCAACTCCACACTGCATTAAAAGACGAAATTTGTTTTAAATGATGTAACTAATGAAAACGTGATTTATTTTCTAATAACATGGCAAATATTCACTAAATTTCTCTCAATTTTCCATACTCATTTTTTTTGGTACCAATATTATTACTAGAGCAATACAGAAGCATGTTCAGCAAAATGCTTTACAACAAATTCCTGAAAGTTCCGTGTATTGCAATTACACCAATTCAAAGATCATGTGACAATCGTTAATTCTCTGTGTTGCTTTGTGCAAATAGCTTTTTTTCATGCAGAAATGTTTATGTATTTTCAGACTACATTAGAAATTGAAATCTTATAGCCCAAAAGCATTTTGGAGCTATGGAAGTTCGACTGTACAAATGACATTATGTTCGTGTTTGTAATTTTAATTGTCTTAGTTCATGACTTGCTCTGATAATAATTTTTATGGCTAGATATTTATTGTACAAAATTTAGTGAAACTTTCTGATCTGTTCAATTACATGTTTATTGAAATAAATCATATTTTCAGTAATTTTATTAATAATTTGAAATAAAGTGTAGCAAATGATATAAGATTTTGTACAATTATAAGTGTTTTTTTGGGCTATTTTATACAAATTATAATTTGTGCAAGCAAACTTTGTACAAATTGTAATTTGTACAAACTGTAAATACAAATTATGATTTGTACAAAATTTTTGTACAAATTATAATTTGTCCAAAATTACAATTTGTACACAACATCTATATAAATATGGCTGAAATCAATCATTTTTAATCCCCCTTTCAAAAAAAATTTGTAGGGGTTCATATTATAATCTAGTTATTACATGTTGCTGGAATCGTAAAAAAATATGAAGCAGAATACTTTTTTCTAGAATTTCTGATATCTTGTTTGGTTTCCATGGAAACCTAAAGCTCCACTATCCACATCAACCCATTTCAGATCACCATTCCAAAAATTTTGGGCAGGGGTTCCCCTTATAATTTAAGTAATACATATTGCTGAAATCAAAACATGTTTGAAAGAAAACGGTATGTATATTGTTGCTAAGAGGAATCCTATAAAATAATAAGTCTTTGAGAGTTTCTGAAAATTTACCAAAATTAGAATTTTTTTATTCTTAATTTTATTTAACTTAATCATTTTGTGAGGCTTTGGCAACTTTGCAATTATAGTGAATAAGTTTATTAACTACTTTGGTTTTATTATCTCCCTTTTTAAAATCATGACTTCTCATTACATATTTTTTTTTAGTTAAAGACACTCCAAAAAAGTGTTTTGATGTACATATTTAAGCTAATTTGATGCATAGTATATTGTTCAAGTAGTAAAAGGAACATTTCTATTTGAGCAATAAAACTTGTTGCTATTTTTGTTATTAAATAATACCAAACATGAAATTATATGCTTAATATCCTGCTTTAATTTCAAACATGTTAAATGTTTATTATCAAAAGAGTTTCAGTCTGATATTTCTCAAATAAATTGTTATGATCTAGTACATATGGAGACTAACTATCCTGAATAGTGGTTTCTGAGGAGTTGCGTCCTCAAGATCTGTCATTTTATAACATCGTTAGACTTGAAAGTCTAAGAACTCCTACAATTTTTTACGAATCAAATTGGTGATGCGATATGATCTAGTACTGATGGTGACTCACAATCCTGTAAAATTTGAATGAATTCCGACCAGCGATTTCTGAGGAGTTGAGTCCAAAAAAATGTGACATACAGACGGACGGACGGCCACACAGACACAGACCATTACCCGGTCATACTGTTGTGGTGCGGCGGGGAACAAGAATGAAAATGGTCCCCATTTTGGGGATGACAGCGTCAAAATTTCAACTTTGTCGAAATTAAATTTCTTGGTAGGTTTGATGCTGCGAATCAGATGGAATCATCGAAGTGGTTGTGTGACGTGATATCGGCTATATTGATCGCAACTGCAATTCTAGTTGGTTTGGCTTTCTGTGTTATCCCTTGTAAAAAACTTTGATTCATAGAAAAAGGTAAAGATTGTCTGAAAACAACGTGCAATTAGTTTTTTTTAAATGCTAACAAAAACTGTAAATAATACAGTATTTGTTAGAATAAAACACTCTTTTCCAAGCTTTGCGGAAACATTTAAATATTACGTCTCACTTAAGATATTTGTATAGAGTTAGGAATAAACACTATACAGAATATAAGTGTGCAGATGTAAAAAGCAATACTAAAATGAAAACATACCGAGCCAATACTCCCCTAAAAGATCACCGAAACCAGTCTCATACTCTCCCCAGGATCTGTAAAAGTCTACAGATCCATCATATCTGTTTTGAATTACCTGCATAACAAAGTATACATTTATTATCATGCTTATTGAAATATAATTATAATCAATACTTCTTATTAAAGAATAGAATAAGATATTCTTCGTTTCAACTAAATATATGTTTGATTCCTGATATGACTTACATAAACATGTATTAAAAAATTCCATTTATCTTAAAATATTGAAGATAGGTTTGATAAATTTTAAAAAATGAAATGTTGATTCAATTAAATAAAAATTGGTGCATTCCAGTCGAATAAATCTTCACTCCTATAAAGATGTTAAGTTGAGTTCTCGGCGAACAGTTTAAGTAAGAAGAGTTCACATATAATTGGTTTAGTCCGGTTGGAAAATTATTTGCCCAGTCGGGAAAATGTACTCAAATTTATTGCTTTATTAAGTTACATTTGATAATGTTTTGTCGCGGTTCAGGATAATGTTGATATTTGAACATTATCTTTACCTTAATATTGCCCAGCTTAATAGGGGTGATCTCAAAAACAACCAATATTATTTTCAAATGAATTGTATTCACCTTTTAGTATCACTAGAGTTATAACTGAATTATAACTATCTGTCTAAAACTTATACCTATCAGTTACATGTATTTTATATTTAGTTAAGAATTGAACTTAAAATAAACTGAACCTTTTTAGAATAAATAAATAATACGTAGAATGTATGCCTACGTGCAATATTTTTGGAGTTACATTTTACTTTCAATTCACTTTCCTAAAAAGATAGTTATATTCAGTTAAAGATGGGTTTAATTCACTTGAAGATGTTTGATATATTTTAAAGTGCACATTTAAAAGTGTTCACTGTCACGGCCACCAATCGATATAAATCACAACCAATGCTATGACGAGAAAAAGTTCAGAGGAACGGCGGATATGATTTGGAGGAACCTTACAAAATGCTAAACAAAGCTCTTTTTTGTGTCGTGCGATGTTATGAAGCATGAACCTTAAAAATTGAGAATGTCATCATACCCTTCTAAGATTAACATGATTTGAAGCAAAATAACTTTTATTCTGTCATTAATTCGTGACTCTAGAGCATTTGGCAGTAAGAGGGGGTCAGAAACCAATTATGTAATATTTTACTCCGATTGCGAAACGTTCTACATCGATTATTAGACAATAAATTGAGAAGATATTTTAAACATCACAAGGGAATCGTCGGAGGGTATGATGACATTCTTATTTTTTTTTAATTTGTGCTTTAAAACATAGCAAGGCACCAAAAAAATCTTTGTTTACCATTTTTCAAGATTCCTCCAAATCATATCCGAACGTTCCTCTCATTTGCTTTTATTTAGATTGATTGTTGGCCGTGATTGTAAGACAACTGTTTTCAGTTGGTTGTAAAAGTGAGTTTATATACCAGGTCTTCTCAAATTATATAAATTAATTGATAATTTTAGAATTATTTTAAATTGTTTGCGTTTTGAATATGCATGTACATGAGGATATCTTCCCTTCTTATTTTTTTCCTCAAATCAATTCAGATAATTTAAGGTAGTTCGATCCTAAAATTTCAGACAGAATTTTTTTTTAAAGATATTTTGTAGGTCTTAACCTATATATTCAAAAAATAAAATAAAAATGATATGTCACCGATCATCTTTTCCCGTTATCTGGCTTTGAAAATCAGGCCAAATTCAGTATTTTTCAGCAATATTTACAAAGAATATATAGGAAACTGTGATAACATGCTTATTGTTTATCTTTCATATAAAATAAATATCAGACAGATTTTTTATATTTTTTGATATTTCAGAGATATACACTTAAGCTATCTGTTACCTTGAAAAAATCTCTATGTCACCGTTCGATTTAGAGAGATATTTTATATAGTTTACGAAATAGACAATATTTACGGGAAAAGGGAGCTCATTCGCGGGAAAGTGTATGTCAATCTATTATGACGTCACAGTGAATAGGCCAATACAGGAATATTCCGGTTTTAAAATCAAGTCAATTCCGCATCCGACTCGTGTTTCGCAAATGCGCCAATCGAATGCGCCAAGTATTAGTGTCAAACTACCTTAATCGGTTTAGATTTCATTTGGTTTGTCCAAGTTTTATCTCAATAGATATTTTTGGTTATATTTGCTCAAGTCATAGCAATGAGAAACATCGGTCGGTTATCTCCCTGTACCAAGTAAGTTTTGTATGGTTCAAATTGGAGATAATATTAAGTAGCATGTCAATACCTTCTCTTGATATTTAAATGAAATTATCTCCCTTTTAACTATATATACATATATATGTAACTAATTTTGTTAGATGCTTTACTCTACCGGTGCACCTGATCTCACCAATGGATTTTTATTGGGTCCGTGTTGTTCATTTTTGTATATATGTGTGTCTTCATTTTCTTTTTTGTGTCGTGCTCATGTTATGTCGTTGTTTCTTTGTTTTTCCGACGTTGCAATTGTCCATGGATGGTTCCTTTTGACTGACGGTTCGGTTCTCACTTACTTTGGTACAGGAAGACAACTGACCGATGATTCTCATTATAAAAGAAATTGTCTATTTTTCACTAGATTTACTTAGTTTTGAGTCCCTAATAATATTTAGAATGACAGATCTGTTAAGCAAATGCTAACAGATTTTATTTTCTTTACTATATATTTACTCTCCCTCGATTCCTTCAAAATATTGACTGGTACCTCCAATTTGTAAAACAATCGACACATTTAAATAATGATAGTCTGTAATATGAGCTTTATAAAGAATCCAAATACATTGCCATTTCTATACCGAATACGAAAGTAACCACTATCGGCCAAGTGCGAATCGACGAGATCATTATTATAGTTGAGCAATATATGTTATTGCTGAAAAAAATCATTATTACTGTTACAAACATTATTGATTTTTATTACAATATTTATTTCTTTATTGGGATCGCATCTATTAAATAGACTTTAATAATGATCTCATCGATTCGCACTTGGTCGAAAGTGATAACTTATATTGTTGTTTTTCATTTTGAAGTCACCATAAGTAAACAGACGTATTTACGCTTTGGTCCGCCATTGATTTTCATTTCACACATGATCCCGCAATTTCTACATCACAAAGTGAAATATGACGTCACAGTTTTAAACTTGATTGTTCCATGACGTCAAAAGGTTATTGCAAGAAAAATATGAGGTCATTCGAAGACAAAATGGCGAGTATGAATTCATATTTTAACGGTACATATTGTTTAAAGTGAATTCTATCTGCTTTAAAACAAGTACAAACAATATTGTCATTTTACTTGATAAGTGATATAAACGTCACATATCAACCACACTTACAACTGACTAAACATTCTTTTGTTCAATAGGGTCTGTAAGTCTCGTCATGTGACTCACGAAAGTCCACGAAACATGCAATTCGAAAACGTTTCACGCCGCAACATGACGTCAGAGGATTGAGGAGTTCCAATTTTTGTTTAAGACGTCAAATCTCTTTGTTTGAAATGTAACTTCCGGATACATTTTTGAAGTTCTAAAATTGTAAGTGTACGGTCAGAATACGATCAAAATACAGAAAATTTGTGCCCTGCAAATCTATTTGATATCTAATTGATTTCATTTTATTGAATTTTGACACCCGTTGTTGACTTAAACTCAATGTGCATACCCATTTTTATAAAATTCTTGACAATTTTAGCATCTAAGAATTTTTAACAATTCACTCATAATTCTTTAAATGTCAAATCGGAAGCATTTTCTTAAAATATGCAACTTTATTAATCTTAGTGATGAATTTGTTATCTGAAAATACTGTTTAGATAGAAGAAGTCTGTTTTATGTGACTTCAAGTACCGAAACGGTCCGCTATATCCCTGCAAAATACTACTTAATCTGTACATATGAATGAACAAAATATAATATTCATGATTTATTTTCTGAAATGTAACTTAAGATGATACATAGAAAAAAATACCTGACGAAAATTTGGCATTTCCATGATTTAATCACAAAAACATCAAAATTGGAAGTCAATACATTTGTATGACACAACCCGGATCTTTGTTTTTCTAATGCAAGAAAAAACATATTCGCGTGATGAAGGAACGAATACAAAATGGATGTTTATGTATTTTAAGAATTTGTCTATTATTCGTTCTAAAAAACGTACATTATCTTGAATTATACAGACAACGATGCTAATATCACTTAAAAGTAAAATATATTTCTTTAACATTTTATAAAAAGATATGTCCCCCTACCCTTTAACAAAAGAATATGATGTTTTTTGTCTTTTACGTTTAACTTGTAAAAATAAAGATGAAAAAATGTTACTTCCATACTATTGGTATGTTCTGACCCCAAGAAATCTAAAGCATTTCAACTGGAATTGACCGTCACGATTTGACGCCTTTCCATCGACAAGGGCCGTCAGAATATTTTACCCATAAACCAAATCTTTGCATTGCTAGTTACGAAACAGATTTCATATAATCTTGACATGTCCTTTCTTTGAAAAAAGTAAATCACAAACTGCCAAAAATGCTGAATTGATGCCTTTGATGAAATCCTATAAGCCTTCCTTAAATAATAAAGACATTGAATAGTCACATATACCGATGAAACCAGTCCCATGGAAAAATACCAGAATACGAAAAACGCCTATCATCTGGATTTATGTGATTCTTAATTTATAATTCCATTTACTGTACACTTTAAAAAGTTTTTAAAGAGGTTCATTCGATTATAGGTGTTATTTTTGAATACCTCTCCATTAACAATGAAGGGATATGGAGTAAATGCAAATGAGAGAAAGTCTCTACAAATACATGGTAATAATAAGCAATGGAACAACGCTTTTATTGTTGTTCTTCATCTTGAAGTCACCACGAGCCTTCAACAATGAGCTTTACTCATACCTCATAGCAAGTTCAAGACGGCCCCTAGCACGGGTTTGAGCGGAATTCATTGCTAATTGTCGAGCAACGCTGCATCCATGCTTTTTTACCTAATGATCCATGGATGCGAGATCGTCAACAAACATAAACTTAACTGGCAAAGTGTTCTTACAATCGCTGTCATCCATTGCCCGACAAAAAGACGACAGAAGACGATCACAACATTTTAACAACCACAGGGCACTCATCGAGCCAATTGTAAGAAAACTTGGCATAATAAAATCATGAAAATGTGGGCACAATAAACAGGTGGTCAGAATAACAATTTTAGATTACAAAAAATAAAAAATAAAAAAGCCAAAACGTGAAAGTTTGATAGCGTATCGATATGAGAGATTCTCTCAAGAACAAGTACACCCTGAAATGTATATAGAGAATACATCTCTCATCCATGTACAAATATATCATAAGCGGATGAGTGCATCGGGATGAACGTTTTATCTGCATTTATAAGACAACATTAGGTATTAATTTTTAGGGATAAAAATTACTTACTAGTATTTGTTGACCTGAAATATTTGTTGAAGTAAATATGAATCACTTTTGTCCATTAAAGTTGAAAATGGTTGATACCCAACCGACAAAACTTTTTTTAAAAAGTCTCCATAAAATAATAAAAGGTTTTTTGTGGTTTGTTACTGTAAGTTAAACTATCTTTTTCATAATTGAACATTATAATTTGTGAATAAAAAAAATGTCAACATAGAGAAAAAACTGACTTAATGAGTTCATTTATTTATTTATTAATTTATTTATTTATTTTCATTTTGACCAAAAGAAATATTAGTAGAATGCAAAAACGTTTATTTAAAACTAAAAATTATTTAATTCGCTCAGCTCACGAAGTGAAAGGGCTTATGTAATACCCCGACTGTCGGCGTCCGCGTCCACGTTCGGTTAGGAAGAATGATTAAAGTCCGTTCCCACTTACTGACATGTCCCACATTAACCATATTAGCATGTATAATACATTTCGGGATGACAACAAGAATGCATGCTTCGGATGCTGTCTGTGACCTACGTTTTACGCATAAGCGACTAAGTTTAGTAGAATGTTTATTTCACGCATGAGCGACTTGGTTAGGTAGAATGGTTACCCGCTAATTGATACGTCCCACATCAACCATATTGGTACATGTATGTATAATGCGTCTTGGGGTGACAATAAGAATGGTTGCTTCGGATGATTTCTGTGACGTACATTTTACACATGAGCGACTTGATTAGGTAGAAAACTTCAAGTCCATTCCCGGTTACTGACATGTCCCACATCAACCATATTTAAATAATAGAATAAAATACATAACATAAAACACCTACAATGGCCGAAAAATATAGTCACATGCCACAAAGTAACAAGGAATTGCACAAGAAAAAAACTACAATAAAAATACAAAAGACAAACGAAAACAACGATAGGAACTATGTATGTAGCATTCTAGAATGGCAACATCAATGCATGATTCGGATGATGTCTGTGAACTACATTTTAAGCATGAGCGACTTGGTTAGGTAGAATGTTTAAAGTCCATTCCCAGTTACTGGCATGTCCCACATCAACCATATTGGTATTTATGATGCATTTTGGGATGACAACAACAATGCATTCTTCGGATGCTGACTGTGACCTACATTTTACGCATGAGCGACTTGGTTAATTAGAATGGTTAGGCCAATTTTGCTCACTGAAATGTACTACATCAACTATATTGGTATGTGTAATGCATTTTTGATGACAGTCTTTGACATACTTTTTACGCATAAATGAATCTGTAAAAAAGAATGATTATAGTCCATTTCTGTTTACTGAAATGTTTAACATGTTACAATGCTGTCCAACGAGGTGAACTTTGCATGTTGTTGCTTTCTGGTTTTTTTTTCATCACCGAGACAACAAAATTCATATATCAACTTTTTAGGAATTTCTTATTTATGGTAATTTGTTGTTCTTAAATAGATGAGTTTTAATCAAATGTCTACGACATTCAGTCATTTTATAGCCTATTCTTGTATCATTTGATTTTATTTCAAGTTCATAATTTTAGTGCATTATAGAGAGTTTTATAAAGATTTAAAGCTTTAATTTTTGCTTTATTTGCGAGTTCTACAGAGCTTGCAAAATTAACTACATATAGCTGATATAAACACAATTTTTAATTCGATAAAAAATAATAAATTTTTCAACTGCGAACATTACACACTTTACGGTGCTAATAACCATTGCTTTTTAGATTTATTCGATAAGCTAGAAATACTTTTTTCAACTTTTTCATTTTTTTTTGTCGTTTCGAAGGGCAAAGTTACATTACAGTCTAATACAGTGTACGTTACAATGTTACGGACACAACACACTTACTGTCCATCCATTCTTACAGTTAACGTCAAATCCCTTAGAGGACTCTGGATAAATCTTGTACACTCCATTATTACTTCCAGCTGGAAGTTCACAGCAATCTTTTGGTTTGTCTGTCAGTGCTGAAAATTTCGTATATTAGTATTATTTGCTTTTTCGTACAATTTCAAATATAATCTTACAACCTAAAGGTAAATTGATTGGCTACAAAATCGCCACGTAAGTTTTTGACAGCTATTAGATTTTTCAATAAAAAGAACAGTTAAACAGAACTTTGAAGACTATTCAAAGTTTCGACAAAAACCTAAGACATGAAGCTGATGACAGTGCCAACATACATATATGTATGTGCTATTTATTGGTTTAAGACAGTATTGAGGACTTGACTTGACAGACCTTTGTGATGCAAGCTCCAGATTAAAAATACACAATTTTGGGATTTTTATTTTCACAGAGCAGATAAAAAAGTTTCAAAGATTGTCCAAAGATAGTGATTTTTAGAACAAAACATAGAACTTAGAAAATATCAACACTCTTTCATAATTGTCTCTGATTTTGTCACAAGGATGTAAACAACACACGTATGTTAGAAAAAGCTTACAGGTTTTTTTCCTGTTTAGATTTTTTTTGTATACCTCCTTAAAACAGTGAATAAATATTTTCGAAGAATCGTTGGTATCAGGTTCTTTAGAAATTGAATTCACCTACAACATTTTGTTCCGTTTGTTGTCACCACTGTAATATCAGATTTCATTCTATAATGTTGTATTACCGCAAAAATACACACGCACACTAGACAAAATATGTGAACATGCGTGAACGGCATGTTTGTCCACTATCAGTCTGATAGAACAGCAGCGACGTATATCGGAAAAAGCATGAAGATGGGCTTTAGGTTTAGGTAAAAAGAAAAGGGGTTACAAAAGACAGACGGCTATCTAAATTGTGTTAATAGGGCCTATGCGTACATTTTTTATAAAATGAAAATAAAAACTTCAATAAAAACACCGCATTTCTTCCGCAAATCTTTACAAAAGACCAAGCAATTCGATAGATATTAATTGGCAAAAAAATTAAGGATCCGATTCATTTATAGTCATGTATCTTTATTTTCGTCTTGAAACATGGACATAACTCTTTATTTTTCTTAGATATGGTGTACTTGTACATGAGATAATATCTCATGTGTACACTTTGTTCAATTACTATTATCTGAATTTATGTAAATTCTATAACCTAAGGATGAACTCCCTCCATCGTATTTTTGTCCATGGCTATATTTGATATCACTGATTATTTGGATTTCGTTTGGTTTTATGCATTTTAAAAATTTTGAAATTATCGATTTCCTTTGTTTGGGTTCTAGTGCTGCTGATGAGGAATTAATTTCCGAAATGGCCATACAGCTCATTAAAATTGTTGCAGTTGGAGTTAACATATGTGTTATGGTCTCATGTTCATTTACTCCATATCCTTTCGTAAAATATATAGCCACTTTTCAGATCAACATGAAATTTTGCACAGTGTACACACTTACCATTATGAACATTTTCTGCAATTTTCAACTTTTCCAAAATTTCTCATTTTTTTGAGAATAAAAAATCACGTTTTTTTGGAAGAAAAATCATGGTTTTGGAGGTGGTAAAACAATTCCCTGTGGTAGAGATGTATGCTCTTTATTTTTCTAAGATATGGTGTACTTGTACATGAGATTATATCTCATGTGTACACTTTGTTCAATAACTATTATCTAAATTTTTGCAAATTCTAAAACTTAAGAATTAACTCCCTCCATCGTAGTTTTGTCCTTGGCAATACTTGATATTACTGATTATTAGGATTTCATTTGGTTTTATGCATTTTAACCATTTTTTGAAAATATAGATTTTCTTTGTTTGGGTTCTAGTGCTGCTGATGAGGAATTAATTTCCGAAATGGTCATACAGCTCATTAAAATTATTGCAGTTGGAGTAAACATATGTGTTATGGTCTCTTGCTCATTTACTCCATATCCTTTCGTAAAATATTTTGACATTTTTATGGAGTTGTTCAATCGTTTGACTGTCCACAGACTTCACATTGCCAGATCCAGAGGGGGGTTCCGGGGGTTGGAACCCCCCTTTTTCTGGACAATCATGTATTTTTAACGGATATCCTGATGTTTTATTAAGGAATACACCAAACAATTTTCGCGCCTCCCTCCGCTCGGCGAATTTTTTTTCCATTTCCCATTGGAACTCCCTTTTCTAATTGTCTGGATCCTCGCCTGCTTCATTTCAAAAATATTGTTGAAAAGTGGCAAAGAAATTGGTATTCACATACGGGTATACCCATTTTTCCCACATAAGCTTTTGTTTTGGTTATTTCAAAATTCAAAAGGTACGGTGCTCAGATTAAAGATTTTGACTGAACAGTGTCGTTTTAATCATCTAGACACAGAAATTGTGGAAGAAGAGGCTTCATTTTATCGGTTCTCAACAGAAATTTGATTTGTTTTAAGGTGGATGAATTTTGGGGGTAAAAATACAAATTTCAGATGTTTGTGTTTTCCGAGGAGGCATGACCAGATGGAAGGTTGACCCCATAGACCTTCTTCAAGTGTCTAACCTGATAATCTCGAAAACATCAGACACGAGGATCAACGACTGATTGGCTTTTGTATGATTAGGTCAAATTAAACTGTGTTGTAAAACTTCATACATGGAAAACCTTGATCCTTAACTTTTATTGTTATGTATATATATGTTTTTTTTTATAAATTGTTCATTATTGTGATATATACATTTCAAAGGACAGTGGTTTTGACTGAGTTGGAGATCATGACCGATCCAAAAGCAAGGTTATTATCATTGTCGCAGTTAATTCCACTTTCCTTCGTGTAGTCAATATAACAATTATGAAAAAAAAAATAACAATTACTGTTGTGTTTCTTTAACGTAGTAACGATATCTTTTTACAAAGGAAAAAAATCCCTAAATGGTAATAATGACTTGCGCATGTCTTATAGAACTTTAGCCAAGCCCGCAAAGTCGTTATGATATAGGATGCTGTTCATGTCCGATGTTCAGGCCCGATTCCGACGAGTGAAAGAAAAATTACATTAGAAAACACCCTTTTAACCAATCGAAAATATAATTTTTATTGAAATTAGATAACATTAATTACTCTAACAAAAATCTTCTAGTTAAATATGGCGCAACATTTCTTTGTTTATATTTCTAATTATACGTTAAGTTAATAGTTTGAAAGTTATATTGAGTAATAGATTTACTGCAAAATTCTTCTAATAAATATATTTGCCAAATCACTTGATTATTTCACTATTTGATTTAGTGATATCAAAATCTCAAATTCATTAACTTTCCAATCTTTGAACCACTACTAATACGCGAAAATCTAAAACGCTAGAAATTTTGAGAGTATATAACGGACATCCTAAAATGTTTTGCTCCTGAAAAAAAAAGCTATGAGGTATTCAATTTTCAATGACGGCTCAACTTTTTTGTGATTTGCTTGCCCTTTTTACTTACTTTTTATAAATGTAAAACTTTTGGAATTTTCAGTTTCTGGACAGCAGTCTGTGATCAGTGTACATATCTGTGTTCTGTGGTTATAATTAGCTGTGCAGCATTCTTGATGAGAGGAACAAGCAGATGCACATTCTATTTTAGATCTGACTGTCTCAGTTCTGATTGGTGCTTTTGCCGATTTAATTTGTAGTCCGTAGTGCAAACCATAACTTAGAATCTGTCGACTTTCAGCATGTGTTAAACACAACGCAATGCACAATATTTTGACAAGAATTAAAACATGCATTTTTTATATTCTAATCAAGAATTCAAACTTTGAAAAATATGAACGTCCTAACAATAAAGGATGTACTCGATGTTATTTGGGAAAACCCGCTAATGGCTACTGACACTAGATTGAAAAATTTAAAAAAAACGATCATATTACATATAATCTTTCTAAACTTGATATTTTGTAAGATATGGATGTTAGCATTGATACAACTGAGTGATTTGACAAATATGTTTTGGTAATAAATAACTAGATACCGAAGTAACTTTGAATTTATTTTCTGCATATGCGCATTTCGATAACTTATGTCTCTTCAGTCTAGATAAAATCAAAACGTTTGGAATAGGATAATTAGCAATACGTGGATATTTTTTTGTCCCTCACCTATGCTTTTCAGGGAGGTTGTAGAACAATTAAGTTTGAGTTAAGATTCAAGAGTCAATTAACACAGTATGTCAATTGGTTTGTTTATTTATTTTTTACATGTTGTACATGTTGCATATATGTTTTGCTATATTTCGTCGTTTTTATAATAAAATAACCATTTTCAATTCAAACTTGATTTTGAGTCTTAATGGAAAAACAAAGCAGAAGCCGCTTACATGTGAAAAACGCCTTATTTGATCCCGAAGGCGGCATTCAGCAAGGTGACAAAAATTAAATTTATAAATATTATAAATATATTTTTGGCACTAATGGATAGATAAATAAAAATATGTAGTCTTTGTCCATTAAGACATGTTTATGTTGTCAACAGAGGTGCTCCTTCGGTTTCGGAGGTAGGATACTGATGCTACGTGTAGCTCATGAATATTGATGACTTCATTATCATCACTAATCGATCCGAACACGTCACAATACACAAACAGTTGAGCAGACAGTTTTTATCAAATTTCCCACCTCCCTCCCTAACCATAATGAATTGATCGTCAATTCAAATTTTATATTTTTATTTAACATGTTAAAGTTTTATTTAGATATTACTTATATTTATAATTGGTTATGCTTTTCTAATTGTGGGCAATTTATGTATCAATTTGTTATTAAGTTGTTAGTTTATTATCATTGTCCTTTCTTCAGGTTGACCAACCTCTTCCCTGAATATTGGTATGGTTCAACATTTGCATGTTTACAGTACTAGTCTAGTAGTAATTAATATAAGTTTCATGTAATGTGTTTGGCTTTTAAGCAAATTTTTTGTGAATAAGATTCATTTAATTTTGCTTTATTTTTCATCATAGAACATACGAGTACAAAAGGTTCGAAATAAAATCGGCTTTCTGGTTAGCACCGAAGTACTGACTACTAGGCTTTTGAATACACTCGGGGAGGCATCGACCCAGTAGTAACAAACATTTTCCACGGTACAAACAATAACTTAGAATCTGTCGACTTTCAGCATTTGTTAATCATAACATAATGCACAATGGTTTGGAAAGAATAAACACTTTCATGTTTCCTGTCATTCTCGATGTTCTATGCAAGAATGGAAATGTTGAAGAATATGAAAGTTCTAACAGAAACAAGTTTGCATGAACATTATTTAAGAAATCCTACAAAAGGCTATTTGAAAAAACCGATCACATTACATATAATCTTTCTATAATTTATATTTTCTAAGATTTTGATACGAGTATTGATTTAATTGAGACATCTTACTGAAATGCAATGTATGAACCAGTATGTTTCTATTTGGTTGAATTCAAAACCAACACGTCGTATTTATTCATGTTCAAAATTTGTAAATCAATCCATCCACATTTTTGGGAATTTACCCATGAATGAAAAGGGATATTTTTAGGTATGAGTAATTTTTATTGTTGAAGGCATCGTCGTGACCTCAAGATGAACAACAGTAATGAAGGTTTTGTTCATTTTCTTGGTTCTTCCATGTATTTGCAGTGACTTAGTCTCATGTGCGTTTACTTTATATAGTTTCATTGTATATTTGAGAAAGAAATTCGATAGCAGTGTAAAGCAACTGTCCATGCTAAAATTCGACTGCATTTAAATATTATTTGTTTTAGCATTCTATTTCCTGTTGCTGTTCTCAGAGTAAAATTTTGAATACTACCAGTTAGGAGATATTTTTTTAAACTTTAAAACCTATACGTCAATTTTAAATTGCAATTTTTAAATTGCTATTGAGGTGATACCGGGCACTACTACAATGGAGAAAGGGGGGTTTATCCCACCATTTCTTTTGAAATGCCTGTACCAAGGCATTACCATTGCGGTCGACAATTTGGCGGTGGTGTCCACCTGATTTGTCTTTTTGTCTCATGGACTTCGGCTTTTGACCACACTATTCGGTAATTTTGTTATTACCCCCATCGGATACTTAATATACTTTGACATGATACAATGAAAGGTAAAGTAAACTGGTAGCCTTTTCAATATTGTTCCCCAATCTAGATCCTTATTTTCTTATAGATTTGGAAGCATCATACCCTATACTGATAGAATTACAATATAAAAGTACTGCATCAGAAACCTGACTCCACGATGTGTTTTTTTTTTTGAATTACCTAAAACGGAGCCTTTTTGTAAAGAAAGAATTTATTTATATCTTTCTTTTCTCGTATAAGGCCAAGTTTTTACAAAGGTTTTGCTGACACAGAAAAAAAAACCCAAAAACATTAAGTTCTGTTTCCTCTACATAGACGATGTACTTTCTCTTTATAATCCATCATTCAAGGAATACTTACACCAGAGACTACTGAAACAGCTACTTCAGATTCGTACTTGGATCTTTTTATATTTATTGACGAAGATGGACGTTTGAAATCTAAGTTTTATGACACACGAGATGATTTTTACTACCCAATTGTGAACTTTCCCTTTCCTGAGCTGCAATATACCTGTATAGCTAGCTCTCCAGCCTATGGATAATGAATGAAAGGAGTGTACATTTCACAAATGATTTGTTACTGTCGAGCATGTAGTTTATTCAGGGATTTTTAATAGAGCAAAAACACTGTACCAAAAGCAGCTAAGACGGGGATTTTTTTCAGTCTTTGTTATTTTCATCCCTTCAGAAATTCCATGGCCGTCATCATTACATCATTGACAGATATGACATGTCTGTGTCCCAAATGAAAACGAACATTTTCAGATAGATTTGACGTCTACACGGATCTGACATAACTGGTTTGACTCAACCTTGGATTTACCCACTGATAGTGTGACGGGTGCTGCTAAGTGGAGCAGGACATGCATACCTTTCAAGAGCACATGGTGTCACTCTAGATTTTCATGGGAGTTCACACTATGAGTACTTTAGTTCTTTATGTCGTCTTTTTATTTCCATGCCTTGTGGCTGTCTCACGTCCTTGTTTTATCTTCGTTTTTCTCTGTTGTCGTTTTTGCAATGTCTTTGGACTTTGATTTTGGTGATCATCTTCCTTTCTTCCTTTGGTATGCTAATGCTGTTGTTTCGTATCAATTTAAGCGAGCAGAATAACACAAAACTGTAGCGACTATCCAAGTCTGAAAAATCGGGCGTAAAATGCTTCTAAAAAGCTGCACCGTGTTGAGCACGCATATAATTCGTTTATAACTGTGTTGAAATTACACGTTTTAAGCATTGATAAAAATTTAGTTCCTGCTCAGTGCTGACTAAAATTGTGAAAAAAGTGAATCTCATTCTAAAAAGTTCATTCTAAAACAAAATACAAATGTAGACTTTTTCTAAACTCCGTTGTAAAGAATTACTTACTAAGTATAAATTTGGCTCATAGTTTTTCGTATCTTTATATTTTTAATGTGTTTTTGAGGAAGACCAGTAGATGAGCTGATACTAGTATATAAACAGTCCTTTGAGTCGTGTCATTCACTTCTTTATCATGATTTTTATAACTTGTTCTAATAGTGTGTATCCTTTAGACCTGCAAATTGGTATAAGCAAAATGTTTAGTAGTTCCGTCTGTTGGATTCGAACAATCACTGCTGTGTCATCTACGGTAACAACGTCTGCACTTCGCCTAGTGTCCAAGACAACTTTTCTACCTAGGCTATATAAAAATAAAACTTTCAATACCCCATTAATACACCCTCAGATGCTTAGCCCGGGGCTGTGTCGAAGTACGTGATGTATAGGAGCTCTGTGCAGATCATTTGTAATGAAGTATCGTGTAGGCAGAGAAGGTTCAATGTCTGTCGACTAGCAAGGCGGCCACACAAAGTTTTTTTTTATTTAGTTGTCTAAAATATGTAACAGCTTGACATACAATACTTGTCAAATGGACTATATCATGATTTGACACCGTTACAATGTTTCTATTTCGAACATGAAAAAAAAATATCTTTAGGTAGATCGATAGTTCATTACCGGAGTGAAATTTTTCCGACTGTGACAAAACTAAATTTTTCATTGGCAGTGTGACGGGTGCCATGCTTACCCTTCCTGAATAACTAATGATATCCCAGTTTTTTAAGGGTTCACACTGTTGGTGCTTTTGTTTTATGGCATTCTTATTCATTTTTGTTTATTTGTTTGTCTTTGTCATGTTGTCTCAATCCGTGTTAGATATCATTTGCCGTAATTTTGGATTTTTTTTCATCGTTTTTGCTTTGATATTCGTTTGATGATGTATCCTAAGACCAGCTCATTAAAATTATTGCAGTTGGAGTTAACATATGTGTTATGGTCTCATGTTCATTTACGCCATATCCTTTCGTAAAATATAAAAAAGATAAATTAATAAGCAATGGACGAATATGGAGTAAATGTACATAATATAAAGTCTGTACAAATACTTGGTAAAACAAAGCAGTGGAACAACGCTTTTATAAAGTTATGTTCGTCTGAAAATCAATCCTACATTTCTGGATCTGCAAATTTGTATCAGAAAATTTTTGGCAGTTTTCCTCTGCGGGAACTATTGCTGTTGTAACATCTATGGTAACATCACTTGCACTTTGCCCCTATACCACTCAGCTACCTAGGCTATATAAAACATATAAATATATTGCTTTCAGTAGCTTTTCGTATGCTTAATCTAAAGATGTTACAAATAACATGATGTATGGGGGGGGGGGCATATTTCAGGATATTGCGATTTTTAAGCTCAGGATTTCGGATTTTTTTTTATTTAAGTCCGATTTCGGGAAATGAATTCAACGGGAATCGGGATTGCATTTGTCTTTTAATTATGTTTCTTTGTAGTCCGGGATTTCGGAATTTAGAAACAGTAGAGTCGGGATTCCGGGATGAGACCCTCTACGGCCCAACTTTTGTTTATATGAGCTCAGTGCAGATCAGGTGCGATGAAGTATCGTATAATGCAGAAAAGCAAAGTTTAGAAGTTTGCACAGCCCCATAGACCACTAGACGACATAAGATAGATCTCAGTATACGGGTGTTATCTCTTCATAGGTTTAATTTAGGGTTGTTACGAAATAGGAGCTCAGAGCAGACAAGTTGCAATGAAGTATCATATACATGACAATCAAATGCTGTTCGACAAGGATGGCCGTCATACAAAGTAATCATTCTTATTTAGTCGTTATGTATTGTGGCAGGAAAACTATTGTTTACTAAAAGTCAACGTGAAAAAAATCTACATTTTTAGATAAAGGTTTTAATCTTGTTATAGATTGCTGAAAATATGCAGTAAGCTTTCGGATCTTTGTACAAATAAGAGGCAAAAATGTCAATTTTACATATGTGGTATTCGAGGCGAACTCGAATTACGTGTTGTCATTTAGTGATTTGTTTTTATGCAAATTGTTGCATTAGCCTATAGATGCGCAACAAGCTTTCGGTATTTTAAATTCCAGTTACCACTTTGGTATATTTCCTGACTTTTTGTTAAAAGAAAGTTTTTTTTTAATTTTACGTAGTAACCTTTTTAAGATGGTGTTACGAAGAGAAGAAATATATCCAATGATAATTTGGTATATAGCACCAGCAACAATTCCAATGATACCGTCGGTTTTAATCTCAGGTCTGTTGCCTGTCTACTTTCTGTTTCCAATTTTAGTTCATTTTTGACACTTATGGTCAGAAGTTGGATAGAATGCTTACAATTTTCTCATCACCTACTTATCACATTCTTTTGATGCTTGGTATGCACCATCAAGCATGATCGAGGTGCATGCCATACTGCGAGATTTAATTTCAGGTCTGTACCTCATCTGCTTTTTGTTTCAGGAACTCCGGTCATATTTTAGAATGGTCCATCCGTCAGCCCATCTACGATCGCTTCTATGTCGAATTATATCCAAAGTATGCGTTGATTTATTCATATTCAATTTATACTCAACATCGGAGACTACTAGAGGGAGATGCCTATCTAATTTAATGCGTTTCGATACTACCAATTAAAATTTTAAAACGTTGTTCCATTGCTTTTTACTATGTATTTGTGGAGACTTTGTCTCATGTGCGTTTACTCCATATCCCTTCATTGCTTATTTTAGACAGGAGTTTATCTCTCTTGCAGTTTGGAGTCCATAAAAAGATCTTCCGTGGCGAGTGATGTATGGTCTATATAAATTTCATGTATGGTGCACTTGTGCTTGAGAAAATTTCTCATATGAATGCACTTTCAAAGTTTGGTCTTTTAAAGTTTTGTAATCTAATTTTTTTTTTATTCTGACCACCTGTTTTTGTGCCCTCGTCAATTGATTTTATTATGCCACATTTTCTAACTTTTGACTTTATGCGTTTCCTGTTGTTGTTTTAGTGCCGTGATAGTCTTCTGTTAATCTTTTTGACGGGCAACGGATGACAGCAATTGTAAGAACACTTTGCCAGTTAATTTTATGTTTGTTGACGATTCCGATCCATGTTTATACAGTCATGGGTGTAGCATTACTCGACATCTAGCAATGAATTCCGCTCAAACCGGTGTTAGGGTCCGTCTTGAACTTTCTATGAGGTATGGTAAAAGCTTATTGTTGAAGGCCTCGTGGTGACGTCAAGATGAAGAACAACAATAAAAGCGTTGTTCAATTGGTTTTTACCATGTATTTGTAGAATATTTGTCTCAGGTGCATTTACTCTATATACCTTCATTGCTTATTTTACTATTATTTATTTACTCTATCAGAATTGTTAAAAATTTTCATTCTTTTTATTTTCAAAAATATTTTCCCAAGTTTGAAAATTTTCATGAAATTCCTTAGGGTTACTCCCTATTTAATACTTCTTCGCAACCATATATTTTGATTTCTTTAAGTGGAAACAAGAATTTTCTGTTATAGGATCCAAAATAATTATGATTTCTTTCTTTAGTAACAAAAAAGGCACGTATTTTACTGAATCTCTTAAAGACCACTTATTGCCAGGAATATGACAGCAAGAATATTTCTAAACATATTTTCTCATTAAAATTGAATAATTTTTCATTTTATTTTCTCGCGTATTTCTGAAACTTATAATTTGGAACTTTACAGTCGGATGCACAAATAACTTCATGTCCAAATTAACTTCAAGCATTCATGAGAACATGTCTACTTGAAGCTAATTTGGAACAAAATGAGAACAGTCCTACAATCATATCTGTTCTGTTCGTATTATTATGACCGATTTGTTATGTCTGCATAAGCCATTTCTGCTTCCTTTGTCTGCTATGGCCATTTCCATCCATTCCAAGTCATTTCTGGCAATGGCAGTTCTTGTCCAGTTTGTTCTGGTCATGAACTTTATGGCTCTAGAATGATCAAACTTAAAATATAATTAGGAGTAATAATATTTCGTGTTCCCAGTAGGAAAAATATATTACAGATACATAACAACTTTATCGTACGATGTTTTCAATAGTTCAGATACTGTTATTTGGTATTTATTCACATTCTCTGTATGATTTAAGGGACTAGACCCGGGTTAGCTAAAAATTGTCCACTCGTTTAATTTTACAAATATTTACAGTATTTAAACTATACATTAACAACCAGAGGGTATGGAGTAAATGCACATGAGACAAAATCTCTAAAAAAAACATGATTAAACCAAGCAACGGAACAACGCGTTTATTGTTTTTTTTCATCCCTTCATCTTGAAGTCACCATAAGGCCTTCAACAATGAACTCTGCTCATACCTCACAGTATTTTCAAGATTAATTAATGTTTAATTTCGAATATAAATTGAACTTGAAATATCAAACAATTTAAATTTAATATTGGTAGGTTACTGACTTTTCATAATGATATCTTAAGGAGGTTTGCTCCTCATGTTTTGCGATTTCTGTCAGATTTTCGGAATCCTCGGTTTAATCCATTTATAAGCATTATAATTTTTTGCCTATTGTTACTATCATTTCATTTTATAAATCGTTATGAGCATTTTGTAAAAAAATCGTTTAATTATATTTAATCTGTCACATTCATTGACGGTCAAACCTTGCTAATATTAATCCTATGAAAAAAAGCTCAGTTTCCCATCAAATTTTCAGTCACTCATACCTCAAAAACCAGATCACAAACCTATCATTTTTTTCCTTTCAAATTACCCTCTTTTTTAATTTACTAACAGAGAATCATATTTATTTGAAATCATGTTTATTTTCAAATGTAATAGCGAACCCCCTTGAGTATGAAAGTCAGGAAAATATTTTTTTTTCTTCTGACTTTCACCTCACTTTAACATCTTGATATTTAGGTTTATTGTCATACACAAAATTTGACTATAATGAAATATTGTTTTGCTTCACTGACCCCGATATTGATCGAGGAATTCGTGCTTTAGGAGGAGCAAAAATATCTAATCTGTGAACAAAGCTCTATAAAGCATGTATTGCTAACCTGAACAATGGCCGACATTGCAAAATAACGTTCTTGTTTATAGTCTGATTTTTAGTGTATTTTTAGTCCATGATATTAAACTATTAAACTGTCATCTGTACCTTATGCTCAAACTTGAGCTAGGGGTGGTCTTGAACTTACTATGAGGTACATGTATGAGCAAAGCTCATTGTTGAAGGCCTCATGGTGACTTTTAGATGAAGAACAACAATAAAATCGTTGTTCCTTTGCTTGTTTGACCATGTATTTGTAGAGTCTTTGTCTCGTGTGCATTTACTCCATATCCTTTCTTTTAAATTGTGTTCTGCTCTGGGTGTCATTTTCAATATGACACAAACTTGCCGGACACAACCCAAGGCGTTTGTTTTTTCCAAGGGTCTAATTTTAAATTTAACATTCGCTTTGAAAATAAGTCGAAATATGAAAAATAATCAGGAACATTTGACACATAAATATCAAGAAATCATACTTGGGTATTTAGATTTTCTTCAAGCTAAGCATTTTGCAATTTAAAATTGATCATTATATGTCATATTTTTTAAATGAAAAAAGATGTTTTTTATAAACTTTCCGAAAAAGGGGACAATAAATCCGAAATTGATATTTTCCTTCAATGTCGTGGAGAAAACGAATTGTCAAATTTGTCATTTTTATACCCTTTTAACGGTTTTCAATTTTTTGTAAAGGTTTTTTTAACCTATGTTCAGTTTTTATTAAATTCGGTCTGTTTGGTCCTTCTACTCCTCAGACTTTATTTTAGAATCTGATACCCTAGTAAAGGTTCATGGCAATTTGGGTTAAAATAAGCTTAATATTTCGAAAATGTTTACAACTTACGCACACAAATTTAAAAGTAGATGCGAAGTGTAATTAAAGAGTTTCGAGATTTTGTGGCTTTCACGCGGCTAGTACTGTAGTTTTGTGGCGTTCTTGTTTATTTTTGTTTTTTTTTTGTGTCGTCTTTGTCATGCTGATTCTATTCGCGTTGAATATGGGCTTCCGGGATTTAGGATTTTTTATTTTGGATTTCCTCTTTCATCATTTTTTTTGCTTTTGTATTGGTTTACCGATGTATATTGATATATATCGTCAATGGGAATATACATACATTTTTGTGTAAAAAGGCGGGATATCAGTTACGTCATTAAGAAATTCGAAGAGTCTGTTAAGAAAGCAATAGCAATCAATTGATAAAATATCTGGCTATGGCACACAATCGATAGTTTTTCCTTACAAAAAACCGGACCAAATAATTCAAATTGGTTTGATCTTGCTATATAAGTAAAATGGTATGAAGGATCGCCTTTCAGGTCAACTTGCCTTTTTATGTACATAGTCGTATCAATTCGTTTCAAGTCATTAACATTGCTGAATATGAAAAATAAAGGAAATGGGGTTAATGTCAAGGAGACCACATCAAATCCCCAGGTTAAAACGACCCAAAAAAGCATTTAGGGATCACCGTGCGGTCTTCAAAATTTACCAAAATTGCAATCAAAAATTTTTGAAATCCAATTGATGAAAGTGTTTGTCCTCAATTAAAGAAGCTATTTAAGTACGGTTGCTAGGTAGAATTCCAAAAATAAGTGGTCTTTGAGACTTTCAGGAAATTTACCCAACTTGGAATCGCATTTCAGAATTCTAATTATTCAAAATCTCATTTTCTATAAAAAAGATTGCTAATATACATAATTATATGTTGAAATTTCAAAAAATATGAGTCTGACATTTTCAGGAATTTTACCAAAGTTGGAACCGGAATCATAATTCTGAAAGCTTATTGCAAATCTACAGACTATATGCAACAATTCTGCATAAAGATTTTATCCCTAAATCCAAAAATGTAGGAGGAGTTTGTGTCACATGCTCCATATCTTTGGGCCTCTTCTTTGCATCAAAATAAAGATAAACAATCTGAAAGCTTATTGCGCATCTACAGACTATATGCAACTATTCTACAACAAAATTAAATCCATAAATTCATAAATATAGGAGGAGTTTGTGTCACATGCCACATGTGTAAAAATTGACATCTTGGGCCTTTTGTTTGCACCGAGAGCAATATCAAAAATCCAAAAGCTTATTGCGCATCTACAGACTATATGCAATAATTCTACATCAAAATTAAATCCCTAAATCCAAAAATGTAGGAGGAGTTTTAGTCACAAGAAAGTGTGACGGACGGAGGGACAGACGAATAACGATATACCGACGTTATTGTGAATTTAATTTCTGCATATGCGCATTTCGACAACTTATGTCTCCTCAGTGCAGATAAAATCTAAACGCTTGGAAAACCATAAACTCAAAGAAGTTTAAAAACTGATAGAGAACAAATAACCAATATAATCTAAATGTAGAGCCGAAATCAGCTAAGGACAGAGCTTTGCATGAGGGAGATACTCCTTAGTTTTCAACAAAATTTACAAAATTTAGATATTGTAATGTTCCAAATAGAATCGGCTTTCGGGTCAGCACCGAAGTACTGACTACTGGGTTGGTGAATACCCGCGGGGACTAACAGTCCACCAGCAGTGGCATCGACCCAGTAGTAACAAATAAGTTAATACCGACGTTACTGTGAATTTAATTTCTGCATATGCGCATTTCGACAACTTATGTCTCTTCAGTGCAGATAAAATCTTAACGTTTGGAAAACCATAAACTCAAAGAAGTTTTAAAACTGATAGAGAACAAATAACCAATATGATCTAAATGTAGAGCCGAAATCAGCTAAGGACAGAGCTTTGCAACGGACGGACAGACGGAGGGTATACCATTATAACGTTATCCCCGAACTTTCTTCGAAAGTGCGGGGATAATAAATAAGTTATGAAAAAGATAATATGAAACAAAAAGGAGGGAAAGTTTGTTGTGTTAGATTTTTAACATGTTTAAGATTCAAACAAAATATAGTTTTTTATATTACTTTGTATCAATGTTGATTTTATGGGTTTTTTGGATGTAAGAAACTGAAAGCTTTTATTTCACAAACGCCTAGCAGACATGTCATATTCTTTCATAATCTTGATCATGTAGACTCTTGTTTATTATTGATGATGCCAAGCCTCGATCTGAGATTAGAAGATTCAAATCTGACCTCAACAACATGCAGTGCCACACAGAAGTAAGATGGAGAAAATAAATTCACCAATTATTCAGATGGGATCTGAACGAAGAATGATGTACTACAATGGGAATTACACTCAAATTTTAAGGACTACACAAGAGAAAGTAAGTTTCAATTATTATTAGGGATGGCAACGAGTACTCGAATACTCGAGTACTCGTTTAGACGGCGAGTACTCGAGTACAATTTTTGTACTCGAGTACTCGGTTTATTTTAAAATTCATGGATATTTTTTTAATTTAGGTATGTATTTTAAGCATCTTCCTAATGTCTTTCTTCTCTAATACACTATGCATTTTCATTTTCTATTAGTTATTGCACCTCATATGCATTCGTCTGATATTTCTGTATTCCCTACACATGTGTATTGCAGTTATTTTCTTTTCGTTTTTTTCTGAAATCTGCTCATTAAATCATTAATTTTAAATCAAAGGAAGATTTCAAAATTCAACCTTTAAAATCTAATCACCTCTTGATATTTATTGTCTTGTTTTGTTCGCTAAAATATATTAAAATAAAGGGCTACGCCGAGCGCAGCATGATACGACCGCAGCATGTCGACCACTGAAATTTGAACAAGTGTATTTTAAAGTGAATGTGGACACAGTATGGAGCTTGACAGTAATTTGATGGACACATTAAGAAAAATTGCAATTCTGGCCCCTTTGACCCCTTATAGCTCGGAAATGGTAATAGCTATGCTAATTCTGTTGACATACTACCAAAAGCTTACAACAAGACAAATCCATAGAATAAATCCTATCAAAATCTGATGAAAAATAAAGATTTCACACATTTCTAAAAATTGCAATTTTGGGCCCTTTGACCCCTTATAGCTTGAAAACAGTAAGAGCTATGACAAATCCGTTGCAATACCCCTGAAAGCTGACTATAAGATGAATCTAAAGAAAAAAATCCCATCGAAATCGGATGATAAATAAAAATTTTAGGTAATCAGCATATTTGCAATCTTGGCCCCATTTTGCCCCTCATAGCTCGGAAAGGAAACAAGTTAACAAAAATCTGATGGTGCAGTGCTGGTTAATTTTTCTTCAGGAATCCATTGCAAAAAACTGCATCAAAATGGAACTAAAAAAAAATAAAATTTTTGAGATTCCCCCCTTTAGGGCCCCATTTAGCTCATGAACGGTACATGCGATGTGAAATCCGTTAACATACTACAGATGGGAAATTTAATAAGGAGCACACTGAAAGAAACCCCATAAAAATCTGATATGTAATAAATATTCTACAGCCCAATATATGAAAACACCCAATTTGGCCTTTTTTGCCCTTTTTTCAGAAACGGGCAGAGCTACAATACCCAAAACCACTCTCAGCCTTTCCTTTGTGCCAAGGAACATTGTGTTAAAATTTCATAAGGATTGGTCAACTAGAACTCAAGTTATCGCACGGAAACGAAGTGTCCACAGCCGCCGACGCCGACGACGACGACGACGCCGCCGACGACACCGCCGACGACGACGACGCCAGTATCATACCAATATACGACCTCAAAATTTTTTTTGCGGTCGTATAAAAAGCATTCTTCCAAACCAAATTCATACTATAAATATTTTGAAACATGCCCACCTATGAACTGAAGAAAATTTTATTAGGCAGGACAGGCACCGTTGATCATTTTTTTTTTAATCAGAAAGACCCCTCATTACCATTATTAAAATTAGATCGAAGAAATTCCTACAGTACAAGCTGTTAGTCGATTGTTTGCCTATTAGTGTTTCATTGTTTGATGTAAACAAGAGGTGTTTTCTCGTGTACTCATTCAAATTGACACTGTTTTCTGAAAAAAGACAAGCCAGACACGTTGCAGGCCCTCTTCCTACATTAAACAAATGGTGGCTATACATTATCAATTACATTGACCCGAGTACTCGAGTACTCGCGAGTATTTGTACCGAGTACTCGAGTATTGAATTCGAAACATTTTGCCATCCCTAATTATTATGCATGCTTTTAATCTCAGTTTGACCTACCACTTTGTACATCATTGTCTCATTATCAATATACCCTTAAGATCGTGTATATGTGGCTTTTTACTCTGAAATTTTATTCACAATATGATATTAACAAATTTGTTTTTCTTCAACTGGATTGTTAATCATATGAAAAAGATAAGAAAATCATGCTAATGTAATCACACACACTGCCTGTGATAATGATTTTGTAGGTCAGAGAGAACATCTGTGGGAAGAATTTTACAATGTGAGAATGAGATAATGATCTCAATCTGTTAAATTACACTAGTAAAATGACTAAGAATTTCTTCAAAAAGTTCGTTGTGAAGGGTGTTTACAGTTAAATTACAGCCATTACTATTTAGTACACCCATGTGTGTTTCAACTACTGTGACATCTTTTTTGCATCCTGTCTACATATATAGTCTGACCTTCATGACCTTCTCAGTCAGTGATGAATTGGACATATTTATTACATTTATTATATTTGAATATTTGTTTATTTAGTTACAATTATATATCTACTTTCATTTCTACACCCACTAATAAAACAGAAAAAAAAATAACAGTGAAACACAAAATGGAGAGCAGTGTTTTCCATTGGCCATTTAAGCTGGCTTTGCCGACCAGGTTTTTTTTGCAGGCCGACCACCTTTGGTCGGTAAAAACGGATATTTCTCAGTTCCGCACCGACGTAGTTCCATCGTTTTTTCATAAGACAAAATGGCGGATCCGAACAAAAAAGACAGAATCGATGTTTTCTTTCGGACAGAACGATAAGGGACGATACTGTATGAAATTATTCAAAGCAAAGAGAACAAACTTTTGGAGAAATCATCAAAATGGGGACCAACATTCAATTTGAATATAATGGCACGAGAAAAACTATCAAAACAGCGAGTACGAAACCAAAGGGATAATGATAAATACGACAGGATTTCAAACGATTTATTGCAACAAACGAATCACATTTTAGTACCATATGCCATATGTTCAAAAAGCGGAAGTGTGTTATATTCATTCAAAAGTAAAAAGAAAACCAAAACTAAAATATGAATGGATTAAAACATTACTGTCAAAACTATATTACAACAAAACAAAAATACTTTTTGAATTTACTTTAATATGTATCAAGTAATCAAATTTACAGTTTTTATATACATTGTACATTACCAAAATACAGCACGCGAATACCGCAAATTTACAAAGCCGGCAATGACAGCCGGCTATCTTCCAATTTCAAAACTACCACCTTCAGTTTGTCAAAAAAGGAAGACACTGGGGAGTACAATAACATAAATTACATAAATGTATTTCTTTAGAACATGTATGTATATTCAAAGTTAATTAAAAAAAAAGACTGACGCAAGATCTGGAACAAAAATTATTTTTCGAAGTTGACAGTTTTTGAGGCAGAAATGAAAAAAAACAACTATTTACACTCTAATAATTGGGATCCAAATTAAGAAAAATATGTTTTTGATATAATTTTATATAATATATTGCAGGGACTGCTTGTATCCTATTTTTATATATTTAAAAAAAAAACAGATCTTATAGTGACAGATTAAACTTTCCATTTTATTGTCAACACTTCACTGAAGGTAAACTTTTGAAATATTCTAGTGATTTCCCATTTGTTTATCCTTAAAAGATGATTCAAACTTGTTTTTAGAGAAATATAAACTTCGAAATACAAAAAATTATATATAAGCATATTTAGCAAAGTTGGTACGTGTATCATGTTCTAAGTTTTGTATTACTTTATGATATCTCAGCTGTATTAATACTCGTATCTAGATCTTACCAAATATCATGTTCAAAAATATATTATGTCATGTAATCGCTGTTTTGAAAAATTGTAGTGTCAATAGTCTTTTGTGGGTTTTCCAATACTTTTTGTAAGACCATTCATATTCTTCAAAATCTACATTATTGCACGGAACATCAAGAATGAATGTATTCAAAACATTGTGCTTTGTGTTATGTTTAACACATGCTGAAAGTCGGCAGATTCTAAGTTATTGTTGTCAACATGGACTACAAATTAATTCTACAAACCCACAAATTGAATCTGAAAGAGTCCGATCAAAATTAGAATGTGCATCTATTTGTTCCTTTCGCAGAGAATGCTGTACAGCTAATTATGACAAAAGAACAAATATATGTACAATGATAAAAGACTGTTGTTCCGAAACAGAAAATTCCAAAAGTTCTTCAATTATAAAAGGTAAGTTTCAAACGAAAGGCGAGATTGTAAATCATGAAACAACGAGATGTGTTATTATTGCAATTGAAAATCGTAAAGTTGGTTATTTTGCTGGTCTAAATCTTTGATTTTGAGGAAAAAAATACTAACATCGAATTACTTTTGCCATGCATAGTTATTTACCATAAAGGAATTTTCTCGTACATGCATTAATAGAGGTGAATAATTATTGTTTAAAGAAATAATAAAAAGATGAGTAAGATTAATGAATGTGTGTTTTTTTTGTTCTGATTTTTTTTAAAACATTCAGTAAAAATGTCAAATAACATGAATAATTTGGCAAAACATTACTTATGTTTCAATGATTTGCATGCAACAGGTAACTTAGGGTTTTGCAGTTTATCTAGTAGTCATTGTAATTGTGAAATTATTCAAATGTTCTTTAATAAGAAATTCGTGTTTACTCAAAGTAATGTTATTGTAACAGATTTAACTAGATGAATATATACAGTGGGGTGCAGACATTACCTCTCATAAAGTAAACTTTATACTTTATCAGTCAATAAAGCTTTTCTACGTAAACTTAGAACAGGAATCAAGTCTTCTCTAAAACTGCTCTAAGTCTGCTCTAAGTCTGCTCTAAAATCCTGACTGATTGACAAGTCATGGCTTTTTTTATCAGCGATATGATTTCTATTCCTGCAAAAATGGACTTTCTTTATTTCGCTGAACTTGATTACTCTTTATTTAGGGGTCAAATCCGACCTGCCGTTGGGTGTGGGGTTTACTCACCGTTCATTGAAGATCTTATGGTGGCTTTGAGGTGTTATTACTCCCCTTTGGGTCGTTGTCTCTTTGACACATTCCCCGTTTCCCTTCTTTTTCCTATTTCTTGTTTAAACATATGTCAAAAGGGACTTTTTAAATATTCCATACAATATCGATGCCCGCAATGATGAAATATCCTTTATTTTTTACTACAAACATGTGATAAAAGGGACCTATATTGTATTCGAAATAATGTCGATGCCCGTTAGAATGAAAATTCCTGTAACTTGACCCAAAACATATGACAAAGGGGGCTTTTTCTGTATTCGTTTAAATATCGATGCACGCAATAATGAAACTTCATGTAATTTGACTATAAAAAATGAAAAAAAAAGGACTGTTCGTTTTAATAAAGATGCCCGCAATAACATGAATTCCTTCATTTTGACTAAAACAGATCACAAAAGGGACTATTCTATATTCCATATGATATCCATGACCACAATAATGGCACTTCTCGTAATTTGACTAAATCATATGACAAAAGAGACTTTTTTCTTTCCATAAAATATCCATGCCTGCAAAACTTTTAATATATTATTATTCTTTAATATCACATGACAAAGGAAATTTCTTGTATATTCCACATAATTACGATGCTTCCAATAATAAAAATTCACGTAACTTGACTAAAACATATGTCAAAAGGGACTTTTTATATATTCTTTACAATATCTATGCCCGAAATGATGAAAAATCCTGTTATTTGATTAGAAATATATGAGAAAGGAATGTTTTCTATATACATGCCCGCAGAAATAATAATTTCCTGTAATTTTCTAAAAACATATTACAAAAGGAACTTTTTAATATTCAATATCAATCTATTACCAGCGATAATTAAACTTCCTGTAATTTGACTAAAATCTATGACAAAGGGACTTTGTATTGACATAATAACGATGCCCGCAATAATGAAACGTTCTGCAAATTGACTAAAACATTGGTCAAAAACGACTTTTTATATATTCCATACAATATCGATTCCGGAAATGGTGAAGTATTTTGTAATTTGGCTGAAACATATGACAAAGGGAACTTTTTCTATATGCTGAGCAACAAAAGAAACGCACCATATAATATCAATATTATCTAGCTCCCTAAATATTTTAGCTACGTAAGCAGTTTTTATGTATTTTTTAATTTCAAATGTCCAGAACAAGCAAGTCAATTTTTGCCTAAAAATTTGTCATTTCAAGTCACAGCAACAGGTTTTGTTGAAATTATGAGAAAACACAAGCCAGAGAATTGCTTTCTTAACAATAAGCTTGTTTGGAAGTTGTATTGTCAAAAGGTTTTTTACAAAACCAGTAATTTTTTCCAAATCTTAAAGGTAGGAACACAAAAGGTTCAAAATTCATCCTTTTCATCCCCTTTGGCCGTGTCTTTGGACTTCGATTTTTGTGGATTTCACTCCTTTGTTCCTTCGGTATTCTACCGCCGTTGTTTTAACAATTTTTGCATTTTAGGGTGAAAAGGTGGTTTTTTTGGGAAAATGAAATTCAGAATTCCAAAAAGTTTCATTTTTTTTTTTAGAATTTTGACTCTGTGATAACAGAAACAATGTGTAAAAATTTCAAGTTGTTCCAGCAAGTATTTGAAGAGATATTTGCTGTTGAATTTTAAGGTACATAGAAATACACGTTAGTGGTGCGTTTCTATCGTTGTTGAGTATATAGATAATATCGTTACCCGAAATAATGGAATTTTCTGTAATTTCAATAAAGACATATGACATAGGGACTTTTCTTTATTCCATATAATATCGATGCATTCAATTATGAACCAAAGAACTGCCTGTAAATTGACTGAAACATATAAGAAAATGGACTTTTTTGTTTTGGATATAATTTTGATGCGAGCAATAATGAAAAATGTAATTTCATTAAAAACATATGACATAGGAAACTTTTTCTATATTCTATGTAATATCTTACCCTGCAATAATGACACTTCCTGTAATTTGACTGAAGCATAAGACAAAAGGTTTTTTTCTTCTTTCTATATTCCATATGATATCTATGCCTGCAATAATAAAACTTCATGTGCTGTGACTAAAAACATAGGGGACATTAACATCTACAATGTATGTCTTAAGAAATGAAACTTTCTGTAATATGATAAAAAAAAATGAGAACAGACGGATTTTCTATATTTCATATAAAATCTATATCTGCAATAACGGAACATCCTGTAATTTGACTAAAAAAGCGTGACAAAAGGATTTTTCCACCTTATTCTATACAATTACATTGCCCGCCATATTGAAAATTCCTATCATTTGGCCCTGAACCTATGTCAAACTTGATTTTTTATTTATTGGTTATAATATCGATGCTCGAAATATTGATTTTCCTGTACTTTGACCTAAAACAAATGAGAAACGGACTTTTTCTACATTCTATATGATATTGATGCACGCAATAATGAAACCTCTTGTAATTTGGCTAAAAACATATGACAAAAAGGACCTTTTTATATTTATTATAAAATCGATGTATGCAGTAATGAAACTTCCTGTAAATTGACTAACACGTTTGTCAAACGGGACTTTTTCGATATCCCACATAATAACAATGCCTGCAACAATGAAGCTTCCTGAAACCGTGCTTAAACATATGACAAAAGAGAATTCTTGTGTATCTAATATGATATTAATGCAAACAATGTGAAACTTCCTGCTATTTGGCTAAAAGATATGACAAAGGGACTTGTCCTCCCTTCTACTGGATATAACCACATGCTTTTATTTAATGTTCTAATATAATATAATGAAACTATCTTCGTGTCTATATTTTTTTGCATATTTAGGATATTTCGGAGTTCATTACTTCGGTTGATAATAGATTTTTAAAATATGAAATGATAATTTATGGATGCAGATATTGATTAGTCCCTTTTGATAAATTGAATCATTATTTTACTATCTTTAGATAAATTTTGTCTCAAATTTCAGGTGTCGTCCTGATTTAGGTTAGGAGTTTTAAACTCTGGAATACACTCCGTCAGTTTAACATCACGCCCCCCCCCCTCCCTCGCGACCATCCTTAGTGGAGAGGTAATTGTACGGATCTAAGTTATCACGCGTGACATACGGTGTGATAATCTTTTAAGTCTATGCTGTATTTAATGTTTAGAGCAGACTTGACAAGTATTTACTTTGTCAGAACGGTCATGGCCAGAGCAGACTTAGGTATAAAAGCCATGACAAGAGTAAACTTAAGAAGAACGGTCATGGCTAGAAATGACTTTTGTAGCAGACATAACAAAAACGGTCATGGTTGTAGGGCCAGAGCAGACAGGATTTTTGGACTGCTCCATGTCTGCCCTAGGTGACTTCAAAATAACTTTGACCTGTTCTCGTGACTGCTCTCCAAATTGAATTGGACGAGAGGTTATGTCTGCACCACTAACTGAAATTTGTAATAAGTTATGACATACATATTAATCAACCTGTCTTAAATTCTTCTGCGATTTAGTTTATCCGCGGGAAAAATTGCAAAAAATGATAACCCTCTATACGGTGCAATTATTTTTACTTCAGACATAAGTTGTGATTAATATTCCAATGATCTTTGTGAGCGAACTCAATTGAAAAATGCAAAAGAATTATTCTTGAAACTTAGAAATTCAAATTGACTTTATATGCAGTATAAAGGTAGCTGGAAAATCAATGTTTTAATTTTTATTAAAATGCACATGCATGCCCGCTGAACATATATAAGCCATATATTATATCGACCCCTTCTCATTTTATTTAGATAAATTGTTAACAGTTGTTATGTAAGACAGGCGGTAATTTCCCTGATGACATTGATAAACTGCTGCAATCTATTAGGATAGCCAATATGGATATGGATGCAATATATGACAAGAATCTATATTTGTTAAATATTTTGTTGTATCTTTGTGCAGTCGTTGTATATCATTTGTATTACATCGACACTTTTCAGTTGAATAAGGGACGCAACCGTTAATTAATATTTATTCTTCAAAAGATGATAGGCGTGATTATTAATGACCATATAAGATTATTGCCGATATCAACCAAGTGGCAAAGGTTTTATTGAATCGAAATTAGGATTCACACCCAAGCTTATATTCTGTTTTGACTCATCAGCTTAAAAGACTACACAAAACATACATATCATGTGGAAAAGTTGATAATACGGGACTTTCGAGATAGGAACTCTCGTGTAATTGAAGGCGGAAACGATCTCCTCAAATACCATTGAGACGGAGTGACCGGATTCTTTAACTATTGAAATAAACATATACCACATTAAAACAAATATTTATGAAACTGAAGTAAATATTTATAATTGTTCCTAAATGTCAAGTTTAAGTGACGAAAAACAATTAATCTGAGTGCTACAACAGATTGAATATAAACCAGCCTTAGCTCAACCAATAGGGTCGAATTGCGTATCGGGAATTTCCTTATTTACGTGAATGGCATTTAATTTCTATAGATGCGACTCGATTAAGTGCCTTATAGGCGTTAATAACAAACTGATTGCAAATAGGTGCATATTGACACCAATAAGGCACTTAATTGAGTCTCATCTATAAACACCAATAAGGCACTTAATTGAGTCGCATCTATACAAATTTAATGCAATGCTTTTCCCGTAAATAAGGAAATTCTCGATACGCACTTCGACCCCAGTGTCAACAGTGTTCATTAATTAGTTATTCCCTCTAAGGTATTGATGTATTGATATTTTTCGTATAATAATATATTTATTTCCGGAGTGAACACGTCTCAAAAGTCCCGTATTGTATACAATGCTGTCGTTTTAACACAACATATCAGTTTTAGAATGTACGATGGGGGTAGTAGACCTAGTTTAAGGGAGATTAGTCTTTAAATCCGTCAGGCCTTTGAAACAGACAGTCTCATTGATGCTTTTAAGCATTGGTGTGACAAAGAATCAAAATCATCTATTTTACTCAGAATCCTAGAATATCTTTCTCCAAAATGATTAAAACAAAAATACAAGTGATTTTAAAGAGTTATGTTCCTTATATTAGGTCTACCTCCTTAAGTTTGACTTCTGTTCAGTAAAAGTGGTCGACCTTAGCTATAAAAACCAAACAAACAGATTAATTAACTAATTATCTGCTACATGATCTGTTACTAAATACATTTCTAAAGATAAAAATTATTCCACAAAGGTTATTAAAACTAGCAATAAGTTCAGCAGGAAATGCTGTAAACTGACGTTGCCTCTGCCAGCAAAACTATCTATAAAATGACCATAGTATTAAATAAATATGGAATATCGGACATTTTGTTTTTGATACGGACTTTATCACGGCCAGTATCAAGTGAGCCCGTTAGGGCGAGCTTGTTGCGTTACGCCGTGATAAAGTCCGTATCAAAAACAAAATGTCTTATATTTCATTTACCGGTAATTCACGAAATAATAAATAAAACTGCATATTAAGTAGAAAAAAGCTGAAATTTCTATTTTAGCACAGGAAATCTATTGTTAATTGCATTATTTTTTATGGATTCTTCGCTCAACGTATTACGCGGATGAACGTGACAATTAGTACAAAATATGACGTCAGCATAGCAACCCGCACGTGACGCCTTCACAGTGACCTTATAATTTCATGATGATGTCCAGTTCGATGATAATGGGATTATCAGTCTCTTTAGATCAAAGAAAATTCATACAAATTACCAATACATACAAAATAATTAGGTTCTTTTTGAATTAAATTATCTTTTGATATTCTTCACTCGCGTATTAAAGTAGCGAAAGAAGCTACGTACTAGAGACCATCACAAAAATACCTGTTACATTTCTTGTTGTAAATTTCAATCCTTTAGCACAACCAATCCACTTTGGAACAAAACCTCACAGCAATTTCTAATCAGGGGTTTGTCTGAAAAAGGGTGTGGTTATTCAAATCCTAATTGCTGTCTTATGAAAAAGATAAGAGATATTTTAAGCCTGGCATAAGTTTTGACTTAAAGGATATATTTCTGTGAAACTGTACGTCGTTACTTTCCTGGCATAGGATACTTCTCTCATTTTTGTTGTCAAAAATTTGAATTTTCATTAATAATTTAAATTGTTAAATAGTTATTTTTCTGTCGATATTAAATATATCACAGTTGTCGAAAAGTTACACTGGCAATATTTATTTAATCAATGAATATATTCAACAAAAAAAGGAGAAATGCGCGACTTTTTTTAATCTGTGTCGTTTTGCATACATATGTAAAATTGTAAATAAATGCTTTGTTTTGGGTCGTTTTAACCAGGAGATGGAATGTTGTCTCCTTGACATTTACCCCATTTCCTTTCTTTGTCATAAAAGCGACAAAAAAACTATATTAATATATAAATTTACAGCATTAATAGAAAAACCAAAAGACTGTAGCGAGGTCCCCGCTGACAGAAATACAGGAGTGCATAAGATTTACCCCCAATTTTGCAACGGATTTGGCGTTTACTGTAATAATGGATGGACAGTAAGTGTGTTATTAATGTAAAGGGAACTGCATTTAGTTGTAATTCAGATATTTTATTCATATTTTCAAATGATTATTCCAACGTTGGAATAATCATTTTAAAATATGAATAAAATATCTGTCGTTAATATACAGAAGATAACAGGAATCACTTACAATAATAAAAGGGACAATAAAAGTCCGAATCGATCAAAGGAAGAGACCAGTAAGGAAAATCCGTATAACATTCGACTGAATCAGGGGAACACAATCCGACACAGAACATTTTTGGCAAGCCGTCATAATCCCGACTTGGAACGGGTATTTAATAAATAAAATGGTGGGTTAAACCAGGTTTATTGATGCATCAATCTCCCGCTTATATGACGACTAACTAAAGCTTCTGTGTGCACAGATTGTGTTAAATGTCAAAGCCATATTATTGTCAGGGCGCACTACACTATTTCAATACGCCAATGTTTGACAGACCTCGAAAATAGTACTATAAAAAATAGTGCCTTTTCATTTGTAGTGACTCCAGCCAATTGATACATGTTATAATGTTACAACGGAGTAACCTATAACCCTAAATGCAATGTTATACTCATGAATAGTCAAAACGTAAAAGACGGATACAGTAATTATCAACAAATGAATGTAAAATTAAGGCAACTTTGTTTATAAAGCCACACTGTAGCAACGCTATTATGCCATTTGTTAATGGAGCAGTTTATAGGTCTTTACGAAATTTAAATCACACTATTCTCCTTATTGACGCAAAAGTCCACAATTGTCGGTGCAATAATCTTATACTGTAAACCGAAAAATTTTCACGGCAGTTTTATTTCGCAATTTTCACACGTTTGGAAGGGAAGCGCGAAAAATAAAACAGCTCGAATATTCTTGTCTATTATTGAAGTCAATTTGGCAGTGCGTGAACTAAAATCCTGTCAATTTACCGCGGAATAAAGACGGCTCGAAAATTTCCAAGTTTACAATACCAAAAATTTTAAATTAGAGACATTTACAGACAAACACTTACATTAAATCAGCTACCTATTAAGGATTAAGGGGTTTTCTGTGTTCAAGGTTTACCATAAAATTGGAAATAATTCTGTGGCTAAAATTGGATTTGTTTCATAGGGTCAGCCTTGCCAAGCCCGAACCTGGCCAGTCAACGCTTTCATATATCAAAGTAATATACTGTAATACTTTTTGGCAAATTGAGGTAGAAATAAAGAAATAATAAAATTTGTTTTAATTCTGCTCTCCATTTTTTCTATTTTAGAAGAAAAAAAGCTTCTTCGCTGATTTTATTTCAAACCGTTCACATCTGTTTTTGTTTATACAAAATGTCTACGTGTAAAAAAAGTAAGGATGTTTGCGATAAAAAGACTACGATTTACCTTCTCCAATCCTAAATTTTCCTTTAACATGGATTCCCTGTAAGCACCAGAACTTGGAATTGGCAAGTCACAGATTTAGCTAATTCTCATTTTAAATGATGAAAGTAATCACAGGGATGAGAAAAATGATGTTTGCTGACCCTTGTTGCCATCGTAGCCACGACGGCAATTTTGGACAATTTCATTAACCCAGAGATATGCAATTTTCAAATCCATTTTTTTTCAAGGAATATGAATACACTTCATATAAAACTCTGTGATGTAAATTTAAAGCATTATTGACCATCTCCAAAGCAATTTTAACACTTTGCAAAAATATGAAGTCAGAACGAAGCTATCAGGAATACATCAGGAATTGATTTATTTTTAATAAATATATTCGACAAAACAATGGTTATGTTGTCACTTTTCGGGGTTTGTGTTCAGGAAGGCACCAACTGCATATACTTAATAGTATAATTGACATATACAGCTAGGTTAGGTGTTTAAAGAAATATAAAAATCTCGATGGGGGTAAGAATAAGTATCCTAGAACATCAATGTTTAAGTTGAGTAATCATGGTACTAGGACAAAAATAGCCATTTCAATGAAAACTGTATAACGATGTTATTACCACATACCCGACCCTAGATATCAATATACTGTTCCTCAAATACACCTTTTAGGCACAGTCTACAGGAATAATCTTGGAATTATTTCAAGGTGATTCATATTGTCTTTAAGGTAATTAAAAAATTTTTTTATTGATCCTATGCCAAATTATTTATAAATTTCAATATATAAATTTTACGAAATTTTGTTTATAACTAAGGAATACATCCCTCTTGCATAGCTCTCTCCTTAGATGATTTTGGATTTTCTATTTAGATCTCATTGGTTATTTGTTCTCGTTCAGTTTTTGCACGTATTTTGATTTATGGACCTCCAAATGTTTTGATTTTATCTGCACTAAAGAGACATTAGCTGTCGACATGCGCATATGCAGAAACAAAATTCAGAGTGACTTCGGTATTTTGTTATTCAAAAGCTCAATTTTCATTTGACCTTGACAATAAGAGTATTGATCTTGAAATTGGTTTTGATAGGTTTAAATGATACGTAATCTGCTGAATATTGAATGGTATTAAATTTAAGCTCCTACAAACACTTAATTCTTAGCTTTACAGTTTTCTACAGAAATAGCCATGTTGCTATGTTTCCGTGGTAACAGACCGTATTACTAATTTCTAAGACAGCTTTTCTTACCCCACTAAGATTTTTATATATTTAAAATAATCTACCTAGTTCTATGGGATAATTGTACTATCGAGTATTGTGGATGTACTTTTATTCGTGGACATCAATTTTCTTAGTTTTGAAAAATATCACTATTTCGTTGGCACTTAAATTCTTGGTTTTAAATTCAATACATTAAACCCCATGCAAAAAAGACATTTCGTTGGGATCTTAATTTCGTGGTTTCAGCCAACCATAAAATCCACGAAAATTGGAACCCCACGAAGAATAGTACTTTCACAGTGTGTACAGTTGAAGCCCTATCTAAAAACTGAAGCTGAAAGGTGACAAAATTGACACAATTTTGCCGAATATATGCCGTCAAAAAGGCAAATTTCTTGACATCTTTGTAAGCCTTGTTCTGACTTCAAATTTTTGAAACTGTTTTGGAAATGGTATTTGTTTCTCTGAATTAACTTAATGCAAAATTATATCATTCTTCTTTGAAATATTTGGGTTTTTAAAAGTGCCTATTTCAGGGTAATAATAAATAAGCATTTTTTTTTTATTCATAGGTTTATATCAACCTATGAAGTAAACATGGTGAATATCAGCTAAAACTGCAACGTGCCGTTTCTCAACCCAGTATCAAATTGGTTGTTCTTCACATGGAATTCGTGTTTAATGACAAGTCTAGAAGTTTCACTATTGATACAAAAATATGACTAATTATGCTTGAAGATCCAACTGCAAAATTCAATTTATATAACATATGCACTTATCATCCCAACAAAATTGACTGTGGTCGAAACGATAGTTCTCAATTTTTTCAGCAATTAAACGTATCACTTAGTCTCCTGAGGATATGTACAATCACATGAGTTCAAATGCAATAACAAAAATTTGAAAACAATCGTTAGCCGTGTGTGATTCCGCTTACCAAAACCAGAAAGCTAATTTACAATGAAAGGATATGGAGTAAATGCCCATTGGACAAAGTCTCTACGAATACATCGTAAAGTCAAGCAATTAAACAATTCTAATATTGTTGTTCTTCCTCCTGAAGTCACCTCGACGCCTTCAACTATTAACTTTGCTCAAACCAAATAAGTTCAAGACGACCCATAGCATCGGTTTGAGTGGAATTCATTGCTAGATGAAGAATGATGATAAATCAATGTAACTTCCCTTCTAATCATGAATACGGGATTGTCATCAAAAACATTAATTAGTGTCAAAGTTTTCTTACAATTGCTGTCATCCGGATCCGTTGCTCGATTTAAAAGACTACAAAAATACGATTTAAACAATTAAATAAATAAGCATTCAATGGGCACTCATCAAGTCAATTACCAGAAATCTTGCATAAAATACTGTGGAAGTACTTTTATTCGTGCACATCAATTTACGTGGTTTTGATAAATATCACTATTTCGTTGGCACTTAAATTCGTGGTTTTGAATTCAATACATTAAACCCCATGCAAAAAAGACATTTCGTTAGGAACTTTATTTCGAGGTTTTAGCCAACCACGAAATCCTCGAAAATTGGAACCCCACGAACAATAGTACTTTCACAGTAATCATGAGATATGGGCACCATGGTTAGGTAGTAGGAATAAATTTGGAAATCGCAAAAATAAAAAACAAGTATGATAGTATATCCATATGAGAAATTCCTCGAGATCATGTACCCCCTAACAGAGATATAAGGATGCATATCTCGCACAGAAATCCTTTTATCGATTCTACACTGCAGGAGAAACAAACTCTAGTTTTTAATTAACAATGAAAGGGTTCATATATACATTTTGCATCCTAAGAATTACATTTCATGAATATTCATTTGAATTCCGTCAATTTGATAGGTGAACATCGCTCACGTGGCATATCAATGAGAAGTTAAACATTTGATCATATGCCCACGTGGCGGACGGATTATTAAAAAAATCCCTTTGTACATGACGTACTAACTTTTTAATAAATTTATTTTTTTATGATTTGGTTTTAAAATGTAATTATAAGTATTTAATGCATTTTTTTGAAGTTTTCATAGGGATTATGAAAGTGTTGACCGGGCGCATATTTTCAACATGAGCGCTTCATTAAAAATGTGCTTCGGTCAACACTTTCATACCCACATGAATCTTCAAAATAATGCCTTCAAGTCTTAATTGAAAATATTGATCATGGCTACATTCTGCTATTCAAGATATTAATATGAAAAGAAAAGGAAATAGGGTAAATGTCAAGGAGCGACATCCAATATCCAAGTTAAAACGACCCAAAACATAGCATCTAGGGGTCATCGTACGGTCTTCAACACAATGAGGAACCTCACAACATATAGCAAGCCCTAAATGGCCCAAAAAAGGGGGAAAAGGTGAATAAATCAATGGAAATAAATTTACATATTGTACGAAATATTGATTATTGTAATCGGATATTCACGCTATTTTATCTACACATTTAATGTAGGTTATTCAGACCAGGGAAAATGGATCTGTAGACTTTTACAGACCCTGGACAGATTACGAGGTTGGATTCGGAGATCTTGAAGGAGAATATTGGCTCGGTATGTCATCATATTAGTCCTACTTTTTTGTAGACACATATGCTGTAAAGTGTATATCCTAAAAAAAATATCGTATACCTTGGTTTAGACGTGATGTTTAATGGTTTCCACAATGCATGAGAAAGAGTTACTTTTGAAATAAATACTGTTATTTTTATTACAGTATTTACTATAATTTTTAAACAGATATTAGGAATTCCAATGGAAACTAACAGTGCGTCGTTTTTATCTTATCTTTTCTTTATTAGGGTAATAACGAAATTACCGAACAGAATTGTCAAGGGCTAAAGTCCAGAAAGCAAAAGACAAAGCATGTTGAAATTTACTTGAAAATTGTAGACCCAAATGGTCCTGACCTGGTACAGGCATTTTTAAAGAAATGGTTGGTTAAACAAGTTTAATGGCGCACCAAACACCCCTTTTTATTGCCGTAGTGTCCGGAAGCAACTCAGCAGCAGTTGCCATTGACAAATTGTAGACAGTTTATAGACATTTTCATTACAGGATCAAGTACAGTAAAACCCCTTTTAAAGAGAACACTCAAGGGAATAGGTTAAAGTGTTCTTTATAGGCATTTGGTCTCTTAATAGAGGTCGATTTCAAATAATTTTCGTATGAAAAGTAAATTTTAAGTGGTCTTTTAAATCAAATTGGTTTTTAATTCAGGTGGTCTCTCAAGAAGGATCACTGTAAAAATGAGGTTGTGAAAGACCGGTTTGGTAGCTTATTGGTAAATATCATTTTCTTTCCCCAAAACAAAACAAATTAAATCCATTGTACATTTTACATTTCAAACCCTCAAACAAGACCAAGGTGAAAATTAAAAAAAAAGAATATTATTTATTTCTTTGTACACGTTTATCAGAGAATAATCGACAAAGACAAAACCAAAAATATCAGTGTGATATTCAAGACAACACATAAAAAAAAACAACTTACAGTAACAAAGAAAAAAAAACAACAAAAATTAAAAATAATAATAATAAAAGTAAAACCGGTTTTGTGGCGCGCAAAACATCCCTTTCCATTGCGGAAGTGTTAGGCAACTCAACAACAATTGCTATGAAATGTCGTCGACAGTAGAAAGAAATCATCATCTTGGTATTTAGTAACAATGGAATCTTGACTAAGAGTTCGGACCGAAACGGAAGTTTTTGTAGCCTTGAGAAATAAGGCCGTAACGGAGATAACTATGTCTACTGAGATAATCTGTATAATCATATCCCCGCGAATTAAGTTTCGGGGATATATGTTAAAGCATGTCTGTCTGTCCTAATATCTGTCAGAACATAGGGTATATTTTTGTGTAATCAACTCCTCTTGCAGATTTTCACTGAGAGACCTGGACTTTTGCAAGATGTTTCTATACACACTGAACATGTGCACCTCTTTCCTCGGTTGCATTTCATGATATTTTCGGATTTTACAGAGAGTTAAACTTGGTTATTTTTCAACAATATTCTATACGCAGGGTTCAAATGTTATGTAATCGACTACTATCAGAGTTTTTCATCAAAAGGTCTGAACTATGCATAATGTGTTTCTATGTACAATGAACATGACATGTGCACGTCCTATTTTGGTTGCACTTTATATTTGTTCCAAATTTGAGGTTAAGTTGAAGTTCTATAGACACGGTTCACATGTTGTGTAACAAACTCCTAAAATATGGTGTACTTGTACATGAGATTCTATTTTATATGTACTCTTTGTTCAATTACTTTTATCTAAATTTATGAAAGGTTAAACTCCCTCCATCGTAGTTTTGTCCTTAGCTATTTTTGATATTTCTTGTTATTCGGATTTCATTTAGTTGTATGAATTTTAAGCATTTTTTGAAATTATGGTTTTCCTATATTTGGGTTTTACTGCTGCTGATGAGGAATTAATTTCCAAAATGGCATTACAGCTCATTAAAATTATTGTAGTTGGAGTTAACATATGTGTTATGGTCTCATGTTCATGTACTCCATATCCTTTCGTAAGATATCCTCTGATAGTTTTTTTTTATCAAGAAGCTGAAACTTTAATTTGCACGGTGTTTTTATATGCATCGAACATAAGAACCTTTTATTATAGTATAAATTTATGTTTTTTTCCGGATTTAACAAATATTGAACTCAAGTCATTTTTCGTAAATATTCTATTGGTAGGGTACCTCATAAGTGTACTCAACTCCTCTCATAAATTTAATTCAATATATAGGTCTGAAACTTTGTAGAACAATATTTCTTCATCGAAATATCTGAAACTATCTACAGTGTTTGTATAAACATCGAACATGTGCATCTCCTATTTCATTCAAATTTTATCATTTCATCCAGATTTTACAGAGAATCGAAATCAAACATGGTGTTGAGGGGGATATTTATAGTCTTTAAAGGACAATTCTAATTTGTGCAAGCTCTCGCTGTGGATGTTTTTTATAAGAGGGTTAGCATATGAAAAAACATACATCAAATACATCCTTTTATATTGCCATATTGACGATGTACTTTGACTTAATAATCCAATATGAAAACGTTCAGGAAACACGAAATTGGCCGATAACTTCTACTTTAACAAAGGTTAAGACGTATTTCATTAAAAACTTCAGAATAGTTTTAAAACTTTAAAACAGATAAAAGTCAGTTTATTAAATCCTCATTCAAGACTTGTTGAGTTTTAAAACCGAAAACAGAAAATGGCGATTCTGCCTCATTCTGATTTATACGGTATTTAGGTATCATTAGCTGCATCTCCAATCCAAAAGCAATTTCGATACGCATAACTGTAATGGTTTAATATAAGTATAACAACATAGAGAGACAGTACATAGTGCGTGGCAGCCAAATTAATTTTAACAAATATTTGTCCCAAATAGGCTAATAATAGTCAAAATATACCGTTTAAATCATTTCATTTGCAGTTGACTACACTGTAATGTATACGTACTTATGCAGAAGCCTTCTTTTAACAAATTAATTCAAAAGTATTTTTTTTTTTAGAATACATTGTATTCAAAAATTACTGGGCCTATTTTTACTATAATATTTTGAACCTCAGTTAAATGGGAGTAATGAAAAAATTACCAAGCAGATATGTCAAGAGCTAAAGTCCACGAGGCAAAAAGACAAATCAATTGGAAACCATCGTATTGGTCTTGCCTTAGTTCCAGCACCGGTATCAACTCCCGGGTATCAACTCAACAGTTATTGCTATTGTAAGGTCGTTGACAACTAAAAACAAATATCATCCTATCATCCTAGTATTAAGTAAAACGGAATCTTGAATCAGAGTTTGGATCAAAACATTTTTTTTTCAATAAGGAACTGATACATGCATTTAATTGCGGAACTCCATAAATGGTCGTATGAGACTGATTTTAGGGCCTTGATTAAAAATGTTGTCAATGAGGTAGCTATGTTCAATGTAAAAGTCTGTATAATTTGTGCTTGCTCTCGCAAAACGAATCAACTGTGAAAGATAAACTCTGTTAGCAGAAATCTAGAATCTCTATCCGTGTAATGGAAATGGGTAATTTGAAATAAATATCGCCCCTTTGTCGTAATTTAGAACTAAGATGATAATTTTCGTTTAATTCGAAATTTGAGTCGGTTCTTTTGCCGAAATCCGCATGTGCAGAATCTAGATTTATAGTGACTTCGGTGTTTTTTATTTATTACCACTGGACCGATGCCAGGTGCTGTGACTGTAGTCCCCGAGGATATTCACCATAACATTAGCCAGTACTTCGGTGCTGGCCCGAAAACCGATTCTAGTTGAAAACTTGCACTATATAATTTTACCAAATTTTGTTAAACAACGGCAGTAGAATACCGAGGGAACAAAGCGGTAAAATTCATAAAAATCGAGAACACAGAAAACAATGACGTTAGACACAAAAATAATGACATTAGACAGATACAAAGCACAGAACCAGAAATTACAACATTCAGAACAAAGGCACTCCTAGTGTGAACTCCAGTGAAACTGAGAGTGACATCAGGTGCTCCGGAAGGGTAAGCATGTCCTGCTCTGATAATAGCACCCATCACACTGTGAGTGATTCAATCCGGGAAAATGTCAAAGTCGGTAGTCAAATCCGGAAAGTAGTGAATCTAGCTAAAAATGTCTACTTTCATTTGGGATACTGACACGTCATATCTTTCAATGATGCTATGGTGACGGCCATAGAGTTTCTTGAGGGATGAAATTAACAAAGGTTGAGCAAATCCCTGACTAAGCAGCTTTTGGGACAGTGTTTTGCTCTGTTCAAAAAATCACTGTACAAACTACAAGCTCGACAATAACGAATCAAATGTGAAATGTACACTTCATAGGCTGGAGAGGTAGGTATATTGCTGCTAAGAAAGGGAAAGTTCACAATGGGGAAATTAAAATCATCACGCTTGTCATATAGCTTAGATTTCAAACATCCATCTTCAACAATACACAATAAAAGATCTAGATACGAAGCTGAAGTAGGTGTTTCAGTTGTTTCTTTAATTTCAAGCTCATTTGGATAGTTCTGATGTAAATAATCCTTAAATTTAGGATTATTGAGAGAAAGTACATCGTCTATGTAGCGGAAGCTGAAATCAAAGGACTGGGCTAAATGTTTTTGTTTTCTTAGAATAAGCCCTTGTAAAAACTTGGCCTCGTACGAGTAAAGAAAGAGGTCAGCTAAAAGCGGCGCACAGTTTGTTCCCATAGGAATCCATATTGTCTGTTGGAAAACACGACTTCCAAATTCGACAAAAAATATTCTAACATTTTGATTACGTCAGTCTCACTGTACTTCTTGATTGAATCGATGTGGTTCTTAACAAAATATGTCTTGTCTTTCCCTATAACTAAATAGGTGTATCTGCGTTCTCCTTTTTTTGTGCAGAAATATTTATGTATTAGATCTGCAATTAATGTTTTCAGTTTATTGTGTGGCAGGGCTGTATAAAGTGTAGAAAAGTCAAAAGTTTGAATTCTATGGCAATGGGTCAGACTGGTTGAGGAAAGCTGTTCAAGGAGATCTTTTGAATTTTTAAAAATCCACATATGATTCACACCGCTTGTGGAGTAAGCTGTATTACAGTAATTTTCAGGCCATCTCTGACTGCGGTCATCAAAGTAGTGAGGAGCTGTGAAAGAGGTTAAGTGGTGCATCTGGATTATCTCCCTCTTGGATAGCTCTGTCCTTAGCCGATTTTGGCTTTCCTTCTTGGACCCTATTGAATATTTGGTCTCTATCAGCTTTTACACTTCATGCGATTTATGGATTTAAAATGTTTTGATTTGATCTTCACTGAAGAAGCATAAGAAACAACGGCAGTAGAATACCGAAGGAACAAAGGAGTGAAATTTACTAAAATCTGTGTCCAAAGACATGGCCAAAATGAGAACACAGAAAACAATGACTTAAGCCACAGATAACAATGACGTTAGACAGATACAAAGAAATTGTTGAAATATGCATATGCAGAATCTGAATTTACAGTAACTTCGGTGTTTTGCTATCTATAGTTCTGTAGAAAATAGCAGTTGGATCTATTTAGCAAATATGCGTTATGAGTGAAAAAAAACATAATCAAATATCTAGACGTGTGATTGATGGATTAAGCATTTCTATTTCATTAACTTTCACGAGTCTCTGAAGACATTTAGTCCCGTAAGAATATAAAAACAAGTTTGAGAGTAGGGGAGCAAAATTAGTGCCCATTTGTATACAAACTTTTGTTTATAAATGGCAGCTCCAAATGTGACAAATATGTTATGACAAGAAATATTGCAGAAACAAAATAAACATTAATCTCGGTATTTGTTATCCATTCATTTCAGATATGTCAGACATCTTATCTGTAAGAAAAACGTAGTAACTTTAACTTCACATTTGCGAATTTCCCTTTGTTTACCTTTCTAACGTTTGGAAAGCACATTACACAGTCCATTCGTTACCTTTTGGGAGTATAAAAATTTATTTATTCAATGATATATTAATGAAGATAAAAAAATCGAAAAGCTCTTAAGTTAAGGACATGATACCAATTCAATAGCCGTCGAAATGACAAAGTTGAAAAATATGACTTGCCGATGTAACATTAATACCTATATGAAGCAGGACATGCATACAAGTCCGGCACACCAGATGTCATTTTTGACTTCTATGCAAGTTTATAACGTATTGCTTGAGGTCTCTTGTAATTTTCTGTACTTATCGTTTCGTTTGTTCAACTGTTGTGACAAAACATATCCAAGTTTCATTTCAATTTGATGTAAACTTTTCGAGTTATCATCAGCAAACCATATTTTAATGATATTTTCATTTTCATTTTGGTCACTGTGACCTTGACCCTTGACCTACTCTCTCCAAATCAAAAGGGTTCCTCCTCTTTTTATACCCAACAATATATCAAAGTTTCATTTTAATTAGATGTAAACTTTTTGAGTTATCATCCACAAACCAAATTGTTGTGAAATTTTCAATCTCTTTTTGGTACTGTGACCTTTACATTTGACAAACTGTCTCCAAAATCATAAGGGTTCCTCCCCTCTTGGTATCCAACAATGTATCCAGTTTCTTTTCAATTGGATGTAAACTTTTCGAACTATCATCAGGAAACCAAATTTTTATAATATTTTCACTTTATTTTTGGTCACTGAGACCTTGACCGTTGACCTACTTTATCCAAAATCAAAAGGTTTACCCCTCTCTTTGTACCCAACAATATATCTAAGTTTCATTTCAATTAGATTTAAACGTTTTGGATTATCATCCAGAAACCAAATTGTTCTGAAATTTTCAATCTATTTTCGGTCACTGTGACCTTGACCTTCGTTCTATTTTCTTCAAAATCGATAGGATTCATCCCCTTTTGTTATCTAATAACATATAAAAGAGTTTCATCTTAATTGGGTGAAAACTTTTTGAGTAATCATCCGGAAAACATTTTTTTAAAAATTTTCAGTCGATTTTTGGTTACTGTGACCTTGACCTTTGACCTACATAATCCAAATTTACTAAGGTTTCTTCCCGTTAAATAACCAACAATATATCTAAGTTTCATTTCAATTAGATGTAAACTTTTTGAGTTATAATCTGGAAATCAATTTTTTCTGAAATTTTTATTCTATTTGGGTCACTGTGACCTTGACCTTTGACCTTCTTTCTATAAAATCAATAGTTCCTCCCCTCCTGGTTACACACAATATATCCAAGTTTCATTTAAATTGGATGTAAACTTTTTGAGTTATCATCCGCAAACAAAATTTTCTGAAATTTTCAGTCTATTTTGGGTCACTGAGACCATGACCTTTGACCTACTTTCTCTTTAGTCAATAGGGTTCTCTACTCCTATTATGCAACATTATATCCAAGTTTCATTTCAATTGGATGTAAACTTTTAGAGCAACTCGGCTAAATATATCATTACAAAAATAAGAAAATGAAGACGAAATTTACTTTTTTCCTGTTCATTAAAAATACTGATTTCAAAGATGAATAAAATTGAGTACATTAATAATCATTTCGAAATTTAGGGTGTTTTCAGCGTAGAAAGAAAGAGCATATTTTAAAAAAATGCACCAAACATATTTAAAGCTGGAATACAGGGAATAATATAAAGGGGATTAAAGATACTGCAAAGTATAGATCTTTCAATGAAGGAGATACGTCTTGAATTAACACATTTACAAATTTTTTAAAAACTGTCAATTTCAATATTATCCGTTCTCTGACCAGTATACGAGTACTGTTATTGACACAGTTCGTAAAAAAGAAATCGACAAAGTGTTAATGCAATTAAAAAATAAATTAATGACAACAGTATCAATTGTTTTTTAATTTAACAAAACGATAATTGCATCTTATATTCATTATTTATTTGGAGAACGTGAACGAGATTCTTTCTTCTTAAAGTAAATTATATTCTTCTGAAAGTAAAAACAAATCGACAAAATATGGGCACATCGTTCGAGCTTCAATTAAGTAGCCATAAAAATGTATTTTAAGTTTCGATCTTGATATTTTTGCTAACATTAGTGGTCCGCAAATTCAAAATGACTAAATAACATTTTTCTTCGAACTTCTTTTAATTTGTGTTTAACATAAAGTTCGGAAATATTAAAAAAATTAGATATTACTTGCAATTTACAAAAAGATTGCAAGCTATGAAATTTGTTTTCCTTCAGTTTTTTTTTCTTCTCCCATAAGTTATGTCGTTGTTGTGGTGGTCGTTTTATGAATATTCCAGCTTTTAAGCTAGGTTTTACTTATACTTAATATCCTTAAAATCTAAAAATGACGGAAAAACAGGCGTCATACTAATATTTTAAGGTTATATTCTGGAAAATAACCTCGTAAACTACCAATGAGAAAAAATGCAGCAATATATATAGACGATTTTTATTCATGTATGAATTGCAATTAAATATAGTATGGTATTTTGGTGAATAAAATTGTTAAAATGGAAATTGATATAATGAAAAATTTATTCAAATTAGGCAACGAAAAAAATCATTACCTGACCAAAGCAAAACGATACCGTCTAAGGATCGAACTGACAGATTTCAGTGACACAATGGTGTATGCAAACTACAGTTCATTCAGTGTTGGAGACAAAAGAAGTAAATACGAAATATCAATCAATGGATACAGTGGCACAGCAAGTGAGTTTTTGATAAACAAATATTATGTTATGTTTAAGCATGATGAAGTACATGCCTGCAGAAGGAATCAATATGTAAGCTGTCGATTAACTTGCAACTTACTAGACATAATTTCTGGCATTCTGAATCAGAAGCTTAAGCCAGCTTTTACTTTAACTGCATGCATTTGGCTTCCTTAGCTTTGTAAAAAGGGGATGCATGATAATGACGATGTCATTACGTCCGTTCATCATAAAATTTAGTCATAATTAAGCATTGCTTGTAGGTTCGAATGATTTCATATTATAACTTAATCATAAGTTGTAACGTATTTACGGTTTGCTTGTTGATGTGAATTAAAATGTATGTGATTCTTGAATGTGATCAATTATTAAATGAAAGTAATTTTCAGCTTTTGACACTACTGCATCCTGTTTGCCTATTACCAATTTTTGGTTGATATGTTTTCCTCACTGCATTATTGTTGTCGATTGTAAGTCATTTCCAGCAATTGTTTTCCGAAAGTTAATTTTTTTTCTCGAAAATTCATATTATCGGACTTAATTGCAATGTTTCCTATAACTGCATGTTAATCGTAACTAGCACCTATTGCAACGTCACGTATCAGAAGCGCCCTTATCTCATAGATCATACCGTCACCGACTAAGCTGTGCTCATATCGATTATTAGGCGGACCTGGGTTGTTTTTTTTTTTCGAAAATTCATATTATCGGACATAATTGCAATGTTTAGCATTACCGCACGTTAATTTGGAACTGTGTGCGATCTTTGTATTATTTTGTTTATTCCGTCAGAATGTAAACCCAGATTTATTTGATTTCAAAATCTTTCTCGAACTGAAAAAATGACCCGCTTGGTTTATTATTAGATGCCCTTGTATTTATTTATCACGTTTTACCCCTCCACTAGCGTAAACATTCGCAAATCAAGAGGAGATTAGCAAGTTTCCATGTTGACTGATATTTATAGACAGTCTATTTATTTCATCTCTTTCGAATTGTTAAGAGAATCCATGGAGCTTTAAAACAAGAATTAGAGGGATACGAAAATTAAAACGCAACATCTTCATTGTGGTTGTTTTCATTGTATGTTAAAGGCAGATATATTTTGATCGCCCATTGTATATTAGGTTTTTCCGAGGGTATCTCAAAAATGTATCCAGTTTTCCGTTTTTTGAGACGGCCATTTGTCGAAATGGTCAATGCAGTACAAAAAAAGTCTGCAATGTGTTGGTTTAATTTTATTAGGAAATGAAAAATTGATTTTTGGCTGGATACAGCCGCTTTTCTTGCTATTTAAACAAATCAAATTAAAGTCCAAGTCCAAGGTCTTTTATATTAAAGATATACATTTTTGGTGGGTTATCCGGGATTCGAACTCGTTCTGTCCACGGGACCCCGCCAGCTGATATACAAAGTGTGTTTTAATTTAACATACTTAAGCTACCCCATAAATCATATCACTCTGATTAAGTATTTACATGCAGAAAGCGCTTAACTCATTCTGCCTGTGGTATCTCTGAATACGAAGCACAGCCAAGCTCCACTACGGGGAGGCAATTTCGTTACTCAAATCTCTGATTCTACACCCGTTTGGGTTTTTATTTTAGACCCTTTGGACGGAGTGCTGTTGGTGTTTCCGTAGATGTCACAACAGCGATGGTTCGAGTCCCGGAGAGAGAACTTTCATAAATATGCTGAACTGAAAGATGAATGTATTTGGAAATTTCCAATATCTAAATTTTTTTTTAAATTTGTTTATTACTAAGGAGTATCTCCCCCATGCAAAGCTTTATCCTTTGCTAATTATGGCTTTCCATTAAGATTATACTGGTTATCACCTCTCTTTCAGTCATTGAATATCTTTTAGTCTATGGTCCTTTAGTCTATGATTTTCCAAATGTTTAGATTTATCTGCACTGAAGAGGCCAAAGTTGTCGAAATGGCCATATGCAGAAACAAAAATTACCGTAAGTTCGGTATTTAATTATTTGTTTCCACTGGTTCAATGCCACTGCTGGTGGTCTGTTAGTCCCTTAGGGTATTCACCAACCAAGTAGTCAGTACTACAGTGCTGACCCGGAAGCTGATTTTATTAGGAAATTTTGCAATGTTTTAATTTTTGTAAATTTGTTTTAAACTAATGAGTATCTCCCACATGCAAAGCTCTCTCCTTTACTGATTTTGGTTTTCCAATTAGATTATATAAGTTGTTTGCTCTCTCTCAGCTTTTAAATATCCTTTAGTCCATGGTCTTCCAAATGTTTAGATTTTTATCTGCACTGAAGAGACAGAAGTTGTTGGAATTGCCATATGAAAAAAAACATCAAAATTACAGAAAGATCGGTATCTAATCATTTGCTGATACAAATTTGCAGATCTAACAATGCTCGGCTGATGTATATATCTTACTTTCTGGTAGAAAACCCATAACTCATAAACAAAATGTATTTTATGCACGTAAGAAATAAAATATGCCGAAAAATTTCCCTGTTAATATCTGAACAGTATCCGGTCACGATCAATCATTATCCTGTATTCCAAGTCATCACATTTTTGATCCGACTGACGTGAAAAACTTTTTCTCTTACTACTCTTTTTGCCTATTTTCAACCCACGTTTCCGTAAGTGCGAGGTCTCGACATCGCAAAATCTAATGGGATCCGCTACCACGTGATCTATCATAAGCTTTTGATAAATCATTAGACTTTTTGTTTTTCTTTTCACAAAACAATTAATTGTGAGGGCAAAAATCAATACAGACGATCTGACTATATTACATCATTGTTTATGTTGATTTTGGATAGAACAGGGCAATTTGGGAACCTGACAAAGTGTCCCAAGTATCGAAATCAAACAATTTAAACCATCCATCAGTTAACAAACTTAGTCAAACTTTTGACTTTTCTACACTTTATACAACCTTGCCACACAATAAACTGAAAACAGTAATTGCAGATTTAATACATCAATGTTTCTGCACAAAAATGGAGAACGCAGATACACCTATTTAGTTGTAGGGAAAGACAAAACATATTTTGTTAAGAACCACACCGATTCAAATAAGAAGTACACCGAGACTGACGTAATCAAAATGTTAGAATTTTTGATCGACAATATTTTTGTCGAATTTGGAGGTCATGTTTTCCAACAGACAATAGGGATTCCTATGGGAACAAACTGTGCGCCGCTTTTAGCTGACCTTTTCCTCTACTCGTACGAGGCCAAGTTTTTACAAGGGCTTATTCAAAGAAAACAAAAACATTTAGCCCAGTCCTTTAATTTCAGCTTCCGCTACATAGACGATGTGCTTTCTCTTAATAATCCTAAATTTAAGGATTATTTACATCAGATCTATCCAAATGAGCTTGAAATTAAAGAAACAACTGAAACACCTACTTCAGCTTCGTACTTAGATCTTTTATTGTATATTGACGAAGATGGACGTTTGAAATCTAAGCTATATGACAAGCGTGATGATTTTAATTTCCCCATTGTGAACTTTCCCTTTCTTAGCAGCAATATACCTACCTCTCCAGCCTATGGAGTGTACATTTCACAGTTGATTCGTTACTGTCGAGCTTGTAGTTTGTACAGTGATTTTTTGAAGCTGCTTAGTCAGGGATTTGTTCAACCTTTGTTAATTTCATCCCTCTCCCTCAAGAAATTCTATGGCCGTTACCATAGCATCATTGAAAGGTATGACGTGTCAGTATCCCAAATGAAAGTGGACATTTTCAGCTAGATTCACGTCTTCCCGGATTTGACTACCGACTTTGACATTTTCCCGGATTGAATCACTCACAGTGTGACGGGTGCTGTTAACAGAGCAGGACATGCTTACCCTTCCGGAGCACCTGATGTCACTCTCAGTTTCACTGGAGTTCACACTGTGAGTGCCTTTGTTCTGAATGTTGGGGTTTCTGGTTCTGTGCTTTGTGTCTGTCTGGCGTCATTGTTTTTGTGTCTAACGTCATTGTTTTCTGTGTTCTCGTTTTTGCCCTGTCTTTGGACTTCGAATTTTGTGAATATCACCCCTTTGTTCCTTCGGTATTCTACTGCCGTTGTTTAACAGCAAAGTCGATCACCACATGAAAAGCTACCATTCATTCCGGATTGTCATGGTATCCGTTCCGAAATAAATATAGAAATTGAATACATAAATGCATTTTGACGAAGAATGCATTAATGCACTTAAACTGAAACTTTATATTGCGAAATTCAAAAATTAGTAATAAAATTATTCGTGTATCGTCTCTTTTGTTGTGTAATATTTATTGATGCGTCATTTTTTTTCATAAAACATGCAAAGTTAAAGTGCAATTTATGTACCCAGAAATTACAGAACTGAGCTAGACTTCCAGGCGTTATATCAAAAGTACAGCACATTGCTTATGTTTTTTGTTATGGATTAAATACAAATAGCAGTCACATAACACAATGTAGAAAGGAACTGCGCAATAAAAAACGTAAACAAAAGACAAACGTAAACGACAATAAGTACTCGCGGACAGCTCTCTTCATATAGCTTTCTTACATGTTTAACCATTTATAAAAAAGGTCAATTCTTTATCCCTGCATGTCTGTCAAAAGTAGACCATCAAAATTCACATATTTTTTTCAGATGATGCCATGCTCCAAATCAGTGGTATGAAATTCACAACCAAGGACCAAGACAACGACAATAGACATACCAACTGTGCTATTGCCTATAAGAGTGGATGGTGGTTCGATTCATGTAGCCTCTGCAACTTGAATGGTCTTTACCGTCCAGGCGTATCCAGACGGAACGCAATGTACTGGCGTGCATGGAAAGGTACAGAAGAATCGTTAAAAAAAATCACTAATGATGGTCCGTTCAGGAAATGATAGCGATGTTTAAATGACTAAAAATATAATTTTGTAAAATGTGTTATAATGTGTTGAGTGTTATGTTCTGTTAAATTTATTATGGATATTAAATGAAAAAAGTTAAGAAGTTAAAAAGCAAAGTATACTTACCGTATAGCAGGAAATTTGCGCGGGGTCATTATTTTCGCTTATTTTCTCGGATAAACTAAAATCATGAATATAAATTCCGCGAAAATCATTTGTATTCTTATTATATATAGGACCTTTGATAATCTGCGAAAATTTAAAATGCTTAAATATTTTGCATACTTTTTCTACTCAAATCCGCAAACTTTTTTGACCCGCAAAAATAAACCGCTATACGGTATATAGGCTGATTCCAAATAATTTTTAATATAAGAAAACCACACTGTAATGCATCATTTTCTTCATGTGAAGTACTTAAACATTACACGGATGTTTATATGAGAACCTGTTCACACTTACATTATTTGAATCGATCGCGATCGATTCCAATCGATTTTAGCTGTTCATGCAATAAAAAGATCGATTGCGATATAACCCGGGTTATATATAGATATAACCCGAGTTTCCATGTGAAAACCTAAGTTTCGGTCAGGATAACTAGGTTTCTCAGAGGGAAACCTAGGTTTCGGTTAGGAAAACTAGGTTTTCCAGAGCTAAACTCGAGTTTCCCTACCTAAATGTAGGTTTCCCTCAATACATGCAAAGCTCAGCTATTCACGGGTTTCCAAAGCTAAACCCTAGTTTCCATAAGGAAACGTAGGTTTCGGTCAGGAAAACTAGGTTTCTCAGACGGAAACCTAGGTTACGGTTGCGAAAACTTTGTTTTCCAGAGCTAAACTCGAGTTTCCCTACCTAAATGTAGGTTTTCCTCCATAAATACATGCAAAGCTCAGCTTCCTATGAGTTTCCAAAGCTAAACCCGCGTTTCTATAAGGAAACCTAGGTTTCGGTCAGGAAAACTAGGTTTCTCAGACGGAAACCTAGGTTTAGCTCTTGTCCATAGGAAATACATAATAAGCCGATAACCGATTTGATTGAATGAAACCGAATGTTTAACCAAACAAAATGCGTGGTCCAGTGGTAGCGTGGCAGACTTTAACCCTTACAACCTTGACAGAAGGGGTTCGAATCCCACTGGAATCAACAAAAAAAATTAATATTTAATATTAAAAAGACTTAGACTTTGGATTTGGATTGATAAAGAAGAAAGAAAAATACATCACAGGCAGATGATTCAAGCCAAAATGATTTATTTCATTTTTTAAAACAAATTTTGTTACAATGAAGTACCCAAAATTGCAGTTAATTTATCTTCTGCATATGGCCATTTCGACAACAAGTCTCATCAGTGCAGATTATATCAAAACAATTGGAAAACCGAATAAAAACAAAATTTTTTTCTATGTGTCATGTTTCCAATATTGAAATAGCCCACATTTTGATGGGGCGTTCAGCATAGATCGGTCCACAATATACCATTAAAACGAAGCACAAATAAGATGTTGGTGTTTTCATCGGTACTGACTCTAATTCTTATTTCAAAGCAAAACAAGTACCATGGATTCTCTTACACAAAGTGAAAGGGAATGCAGACTGTTAGTTAAATGAATAAATAAGCTGTCTATAAATTCAGTATCATCTGTGCCAAAAAGACACCTTGGTTTCATATTCAATTTGTCAATTTTCGTAGTGTCTTTGCTATGAGAGCCGACCTGTGGCGAACATCCATCAAAAGTCTTAATTTCATCCGTCTCATTGACGTTCCCTCAATCTGAACGGCACATCGAAATGCCTCCTGAACGCAAGTGTCGCTTATTGCAATAATCCAACTGCCTTCGTCGTCTATGTATTTAATTCGGAACACTAAAGAAGGTCAAAGAAATATAAGACACAGTTAATAACAAGACTTTACCCAATACCCTCTAGGAAATTCAACCATTCTATTGGGTTATTCCATTTGAATTGGCGGAGAATAAGAAAAAAAGACAAATCTTAAAAGTTTAAAAATTGATGTTTTGTTGGGATGAATATAAAATAATCAAGTACTACTAAACTTTATTCCTTTCAATGAAATTTTTCTGATTTGTAACGGGCTCGTAACGGACAGTTGTTTTTGTTTTTGTTTGTTTGTTTGTTTGTTTTTTTTCCAAAAAGGGGGAGGGCAGTCTCGACACTATTCAAAATATTGCTCCAACTACAACATACACACATAAAGTAATCCAACGAAATATGTATTTTTTGCAAATGTTAAAGAATCAATTTACTATTACAATACACGGTAAAACTGAGTGAAGCATTGAACAGGTTGGGGAAAACCCCAATTGGGGTACTATACCCAAATTGAGGTATAATATCCCAATTGGGGTATATGGTTATACCCTAATTGGGGTATCTGGTCAGTTTAATATAGTTTAATATAGATTATTTTTCTCAATTCAATGGCGCGTAAGGAAACATTATACATGTTACAATTTAAAAAAAAAAACATTTTTTTGCCAAAAAAACCCCGCACATTTTCGCGCGTTTACATACATGTACTTCCCGCTGTAATTTACATTCATATTGCAGTGCGCAAAAATGGCAACCAAAAAGAGTTGTTCAGGACGCGAGTTTGCTCCAGGGGTTCTAATTGAAAAAGGTTTTACAGGAAATATTAGAAGCTGGGGGAAATCCAAATTCAGGTGAAGTGCCAAGAGGAGTATATTCAAAAGTGTCTAAGCATTTACGATTGCAAAGACAAACAGTTACAAACTTTTGGTTACGATATGTAAATGAAGGAAGTATGTCAGAGAAGCCAAAATATAAGAAAGGAAGGCCAAAACTTACTGAACCGGATGTACGATTTACCGAATTCATGAAACGAGAAAAACCGTCAGTGACTGGAAAGGAAATTCAAGAGAAACTCAAAAGATACTCTCCAGTATCGAGAAATGTGGATCTAAGCACTGTTAGTCGGACAATAACGTAAAATCTGAACTTCTCCTTCCAGCGGTTACATCGTCCCTTGGGGGACAGGTTCACGCAGGAAAATATGAGGTACACCCAAGCATTTATTGACTACTGTCAAACAAAACGTCCTAGCCAAATTAAATTCATGGACGAAAGTGGATTCAAATTAATTACTGCAAACAAGAATTACGGACATTCTGAAAAAGGTAAACCTTGCGTTGAGATCAGGAGGTATCATTCGGGACCCAATCTGACTTTAAATTTGCTTATAGGACTAGACAGTGTTTTATACTACAATTTTGTAGCAGGTCCGTCAAACACTGAAACATATCTAAATTTTTGGCATGAGGCAAGTCTTTCTTAGGATAAGTTTGGCAGTCCAGTGTTTTTGCCAGGTGATCTCATTATTGTCGACAATTGTGCAATTCACCATAATCAGGCAGAGCGAATACTCAGTAGATTTTTCCAGATGCAAGGTGTTGAATATGCATTTCTCCCAGTGTATTCCCCGGATCTTAATCCAGCCGAAAACTGTTTCATGAAAATAAAAAGTGTTTTAAAGCAACAAAGATTCCAAGAACTTGCAATTTATATTTAAAGCTGGGAATCATAGCCGCAATAGATGAAATAAATCAATTAGATTTACATGGATTTTACCGATTCACGGGGTATATGAGGGTGTAGACATTTGTAATATACGGAAGATAAATTTAAGGTAGTTGCCAGCTTTGAATGAAAGTAATGAGAAATTCATAAAATGTAAGACTAAAGGTTGCCAATAAATGAAAAAAAAAATAATATGCCCATGCGCTTGATTTCGAGATACAGGCAATTAAAAATTTGGTGGAAAATGTCAATTTTCTAAGGTTTTCGTAGGCTTGAAAGTAGAGTGAATGAGTAACACATGAGTAATGTCAAAATCTTGATATTTTGTCTGAAATTCCTTAAAAGAACACGCTTTTAGGACATAACATGAAAAATTGGTGTTTATGGGCAAAATGTTTTTATATATTATGATATGGAAAAAGACAGAGGAGTCCGCATATCTGAGCAAATGTCAGAAATCAACGGTAGCAACTACCTTAAATCACCTTTTTTGTTTTAATTTCATTCGTTTTTTTATGTTATATTTACAGAACAGGTGTGTATCTGTATCAGATTTACAATGAAGGGGCGTTGAAATCATCGAGTCCGTCAGGCCAAGATGATTTCCACTCCCCTTCATTGTAAACCTGATACAGATAATCACGTGTTCTGTAAATGATTTGTCGAATGGTCCAATGAAAAAGCAGGAAGTCGTTAGGTAACGATATTTTGGGAAATTCTCAGCACGTTTGGTGTTACTTTATTCTAAGTTGCATGGTTTCATACAATGAATCATACAAGGACAGACGTTGAATTTTTAGAGCTTTCCAACACAGAAGAAGGGTAGATTTTAAAATGCCGTCGTGAGATTGAAATACGCGAGAAAATGAAGGCAGTAAATAATTCTTCTGTTGTTGATTTAGCACACAGATTGCCGAAAATACAGAATTGAACACAAACTATTTTTGTTTTCAACAGTAAACCAGTATATGGGTATTCTCGGTATATTTGATACGATGGAAAAGACAAGTAAAACGAACATTGATTATGCCCTGAACATGGATGACAGAAGACTTCAGGTCAATATTTAAAAAAAAATGATATGAACACAAAAGGATAAACTAACTGAACCGTCAACGTTTTCAATAAATAGAGAGAGAGAGTAGCGCCACACTGACATGCACATGCACTAGATGGATAAATTCAATATGGATTCGAAGGCAGAATGGCGCTAAATATCTACCGAGATACGTGTATCTCATTATATGTGGGTAATTGCGGTAATTCAAAAGCAAGGGCATATGCAAAAAGGACTTTCTTGAAGAACAAGGGATTTGGTTGTAAAGTTGAGCAAGCTGGCCGTTTTTCAATCCAAATTAGATGAAAATGAATGAAATCCGGATAGCGTTTGTTTTTCTAGTTTTTTTTTCAGCTGACACAATTTTTTATTACATGTTTTCACAAAAATTTGATGTTAATTTGTTTTAATAAAATGTTTCGATTTCGGAAATCATTTCCTTTAAAATAATATTCTGACCTCCAAAAGTGTACAATAACTGGAGATAGAGAGGCGTACAATAACTGGAGTTACAGTCAGTTATTGTACATTTGTGACATTCATTAAAGCTCCTCCCCTTTCCTTAATCCAACTGTATCTTAAGGCCCAACCCCTTTAAGAAAAAGAGCAAAAAGAGCTAAGTTGGGTGTTTTCCCGTAGAATCTGGAGTATGCAAAGAAATTAATGTTTGCATGTACATTAATGAAATAAATAAATCGCAGCCACAAATACATCGGCAAACGAATACCGAAGCAAGAACGAGGAAAGGGAATGAGGAATGCCTGGTGCTTTGCTCAAAACTAGGGTTTTCATGCACAAAATCAGGTATTTCACAGAAAATCTGAAGTTTCTTATCGGAAAACATCATATTTTGCAAAGTTCCTGGTATTTAGCATGGAATCAGCAGTTTCCGATAGAAATCAATTGTAAATCACGGGTTTTCGCCCGGAATCGAAATTGAGTTTAACTCTAAAATGCAAATTATAGTTTTAACCGATGAGACATGAAAAACAGAAATCACACTTAGGTGTTGACAGTTCATGTAATCAGAAATGGAAACCCCATTTTAGAATTTAATTAAACCACCATTTCAAAATTTAATCAAACCAATCAAATCGTTTTTTGCCTATTTATTGCTTACAATTCTCTTTTTTATTCAACCTTCGTATTTTTTTTATTTATATATAATAGTAATTAAATAGACTGATGCTTGTAAGTACGGACAAACATCTGATTCGCTAGTAATGGGAAGAATCAGACTCGATTTTAGAATTTAATTAAACCACCATTTCAGAATTTAATTAAACCAATCAAAATCGTTGTTGCCTATATATTGCTTACAATTCTCTTTTTTATTCAACCTTTGTAATTGTTTTATTTATATATAATAGTAATTAAGGGAGTACGAGCCTGAGATTTCAGAAGCATTCTATATCCTCGGGTTTTATCCATTCAAACAGTGCTAAAAATTTTTGCACATGGATCACATCTCCTTGGTCATAAGTCACTTTAAAATACATAAAATAGACTGTGTACAAAATTTAATTAACTTCCAATTATAATTTCATATATTCAAAGGCCTATAAACATTTTATGCAGATTGAAGGAAAACTCTAGAGAGATCTGTTTCCCGCCAAAATTTTGACGTCTTATATCTCAAAAATTCCTACATGGATTTTCAAAATTGTTTGCTTAAGTTGTTCCATTAGTAGTGCTCTTCAAAACAAAAGGTCAGAATTTTAATTCTAATTACAAAATTTCTGAGACTCGTACTCCCTTAAATAGACTGGTGCTTGTGGGTACGGACAAACAGCTGAGTCGCTAGTAATAGGAGGAATCAGATTCGATTTCGACTGTGTGAGTTCACTTGAAACAGTTGTAATTTTCGCCGTTTTGATTAACATTCTAAACTTATTAAATTAAACGAACCCTTGGAGAATTTTTTTAATGTAGAATTTTAGTCTGTGGCTTTGTTTCATCTTCTCCATTTTCAGATATTTTATATATATAGATCGATATATAAATTTAATGAATTTTAGCATAAATAAGGTCTAAAAGAAGAACTCCATGTCTGCATATTTCACCGAATTTATAAAAAAAATATATGTTGTACAATGACCAAAATTAGATGTTATAAACATATAAGAATCGTAAAAGGAGATAATAAGCACAAAACATAAAATAAAAAAAAAATTAAACTAGAGGATGACATGCCCCCGTGCAAGGTTGAATAAAACTGGAATTTTTAATAATATTTGTGTCTGTAAGACACATATGATGCCTCCGCTAAACACATGTTACTCTAGGTTGCACAGATAAACTATGTACCCTCTTTTACTAAATCACCAAAAAATTAAAAGCTTAACAATGTATATTTTTGAAAAAAAAAGAAAGAACCGAAATCAAAATACATGCCACATGCGCATCTTCAATATAGGTACAAATAAAGTCCAAAATAAAAGCTTCCTAGCATCAAAACTGTAGGAGGAGTTTTGCGGACAATCTGTGTACCCTCTGTTAATAATACACCCAATAAATGACTAAGTTCAACAGTGTATAATTTTGACAAAAATTAACCAAAATCAAAATCCTTACCACATGCACATTTTCAATATAGGTACAAAAGATCTGCAAAGTAAAAACTTCCTACCATCAAAACTGTAGGAGGAGTTGCGCGGACAAACTATATGCCACCCTCGGACGGACGGAAGGACGGACGGACAGGGGTAAAACAATATGCTTCCAGACTTATGGTCGCGGGGGGGGGGGGCATAAAAAGAGAAAAACAACTAAAAATCACAAGAAAGGAACAGAAAGAAAGGCCCATATTTTCGTCCATATCCCTCCAACTATGAGGCATTCGGACGGGAAACCAAAATGATGGTCCTGCCAGAACGAGAAAAACTTGAACCGCTGAAAAGTAACAGAATCTATCTAGTTGCTCCTTAGTTGGATGTCATTTGACTGATAATTTCAGCAATACTTTCTGTTCTTTTCTTCTGATTTTTAGCTGGTCTTTTATTTATTTATTTATTTTTTGTATAATTTAATTTGTTTTGTCTTTTAAAGTGTTGCCTACCTTTACCATTTTTTGCCTACAACGAATATTTCCGGTTGGTTTCTGCTGCAAGTCCGGACCTCGAACGGTTTATCTGTTATATCTTCGGTAAAAGTCCGTTTCACCAATTTAATCTACCGTACATGAAGGGATGAAAGACTGACAAGTAACGAATGAATAACGCATATGCAACGCATAAGAACCGAACATAACGTAAACCTACCGTGCCTTCACCGGACATTTTGTGCGGTATATGTCCGTTCCAAGTTTTGAACATGTTCAAAATTTTTCACCGTACAAAACGGACATCACCGTACTTGTACGGTATTCACCGGATAAAGAACGGACGACAAACGTATATGAACGGAGACGAACGGATATAATTTATTTTTATACGTTCGGCGTTCGTTTGCGTTATACGGTGTAGTGTAAGAGGGGCTTAAGATTTGAAAGGTAAGACTTTTAGTGTTTTGTTTATTTAAACTCTAATTTATGAAATTTGTTTATCGCAATATAAAACTCCTTCAAAAGCATATCATGAAATAAGATTTACAGAACCTGGATTGATTTGGTCATGCTCAAACAATGAGTTTGAATCACATATTTGAAATATTACTATTGATATCTAATTTCTGAGGCAATTGATGAAATTTGAATATCGCAACATTTAAACTCTTTTATAAGAGGATTTTTAAATAACATTTCAAAGCGCCATATATTTTCTGTTTATCTTTAATTATTGAGTTAAAACCACAAATTTAAAATATTCCTTTGCAAACATCTTTATGCTTAAAGTCAAGAAATCTGTATATCTCAACATATAAAATCGATTCAAAAAGAAAATATGAAATTGACTTAAGAAAGAAATATTGAATTGTTTATGTCATTTCTGAAAGTTTAGTTTGAACCGTAAAAATTACTACAGATCGAGTTTAAACAGTAGATTAAAATCTTACTATGAAATAAAACTTTTCTCCAGAAATTTGTTAAATTAAATACCTGCCTAAAATCTAGACTAAAACGACTAATTGTCACGCGATTCTTCTATCCATTCGGATCAAAAATGGTAACTAGCATATTTTCTATAACAAATACCGAAGTTGCTATGAATTTTGTTTCTGCATATGAGCATTTCGACAACGTATGTCTCTTCAGTCCAGATAGAAAAAAAAACATTTAAAAGAATATATATAATTGCTCATTTCAATTATTAAAATACAAAAACAAGTTTATCTATTTTTCCTGGAACATATTACTTAGTTTGCATTTTGTGTTTAATGTCTATCGAGACTTCCATTAAGTTCACTTTAATTTATGAATTTTATTCAAATATAAATAATATAAATATGAATAAATTCCTGACCTTTCACTGATCTCATGTACGAACCTCTAAGTCCTTCATTTACGTTAAAAGACAAAATATAAATGCAATTGGAGATCGCGCAATATTCAAATCAAAAGGCATACAGATTCGAAAAAGTAAAAAAACAGGTTTATTTGCTACCCTAAAATAAAGATGAATAATGAATATATTTTTTTAATATCATAAAAATTCGAAATAAATTCCAAATTGCATTCCATACAACAGACACTTACTATACATGCAATAACGAGAAACAAAACAAAATTCATTCTGTATGATGTGGTTTCGTTTTCGGATTCGGTTTCGACGATGAATAGTAAAAATGTCTGTTACTGCCGATGTCTACTGAAATACATGATGACTCTTTACAAAACCCATCAATTCATAATGATTGTAACATCAACATGAGAAACGATAAAAGAAGCATCCTGCATTATCATGATTGTTATCCCCTTACATTCACTGGTAATACCCAAATGTTGTGCATGGATTTAACGTGAATAACTGCACTGGATATTTTTTAATTTTTTTAACTCAACCTATTTATAAGAAATATACTAATCTTGTAAAATTATTGTACTTCCATACGAGTTCTCAGTTGTATCAATACTCGTATCTATATCTACCAAATATCAGGTTTAGAAAGATTATATGTAATGTAATAGGATTTGTGAAAAATGCTGGTGTCAATAGCCTTTTGTGGGTTTCCCAAATTCGATTCAGTACACAATTGTATTGTAAGAATGTTCATACTTTTCAACATTTACATTCTTGCATAGAACATCGAGAATGCATGTTTCAATTCTTTTCAAAACATTTTGCATTGTGTACTGTTTAACACATGCTGAAAGTCGGCAGATTCTAAGTTATGGTTTGCACAACAGACTGCAGATTAAATCTACAAAAGTACAAATTGGATCTGAAAGAGTCCGATCCAAAGTAGAATGTGCATCCACTTGTTCCTCTCGGCAAGAATGTTGCACAGCTGATTATGATTACAGAACACAGATGTGTACATTGATCACAGACTGTTGTCCAGAGACAGAAAATTCCAGAAGTTCTACCTTTATAAAAAGTAAGTTCAAAAAAGTGAGCCGAGAGAATTGATCATGAAAAAGAAAAGTTTTGTTATATTTGCAAACTGAATACTGCATAGCGGATTATTTCTGTCGATCTGAGAAAAAAAATTTGTTCAGTGGATTACTGGTAGCGTTGCCGGCCAAATCTTTGTGCATCTGAAAAAATAAATTCTTTCAAAAATGTAATCGCTTAAAACTTCGTCGTACACGTATTAATAGTAGTTCCATGTGTATTTTCGAAAGAAATGGTAAAGTAGAAAATTAACAAAAGTCAAATAATCAATTGAATTGGCAAAAATTACGTTTTTCATTTCGATGATTTGCATGCCTTAGGTAACTTGGAGTTTGCAATTAATGTCATCATGTACTCCTTCCATGGTATATAATTGGAAATACGAGTCTATTCAAAGGACTGTTGTACCTGATTTAACCAGGCGAATACATTTTTGTATGCTAATAATATAATTACATCTTTATCAATTGCCTGCATTTTCTGCGAATTAAGTTTATTCGCGGGAAAAAATAACTTTATAATCAGGCAGTGATTATATGATCTTTGTGAGCATATTGAATGACAAAATGCCAATGAGTTATTCTTGGACCCGAGAATTTAAACGCCAGTACAAGATTGGTCTACTTTTAGCACAGTATCAATGTAGCTAACTTATTTTTTATGAAAATGAATGGCTAGCTCTGTATTGTAATCCTAATCATTATTCTTCTCCTCCCCATTGCTAATTTATGTAAAACAGACGTTGTTAGCTATATTGGATGAATTCTAACGTTTCTTTAAAAAAACAAAGCTCTGTTCTGACAATACAGAAACCTTAACAAGGCCTATTTGAGATTTCTGATCTAAACAGAGACAATCACGAAAGTGCTTTTTATTTTATTTATTTATTTAGTAATTTTTTTGTGCTTAATTCAATCCTTAGATGGTTCGGTAATATTCCATCATTTTGACCTCAAGTTTCATACTTTCACAGGTATTTTTTATTAAAAAAGTACAGATGTTTTCATATTTTGACAAATTATTAAAATATTTTGCTCAAATTCCAAATAATGGGCCCATTACTCTTAGTCTAGATTTTTTTTTGACAGAAAACTCAGGATAGTACTTGAACTGTAAACTTCTTCAAAAAGGAAAATTTAAACAAGGGCGGTTATTTCAAAAAATATTTTACAAAAAAATCACTATGAAAATTTGGTGAAATAATTAGATATGTGACCCAATACAGTGGTCAGGATTATATAAAGTTAATCAAAAGTCTCATTGATGTAAGCTAAATAATTTGAAAAGAAAAAGATTTTTTTTCTTTTTGTAAGCTTATATGGAACGTGACTCCCACAATTATTTTATTTTTTTAGAAATTAAATTTTAAAAGTTCTGCAAACTATATTGAAAAAGTCTGATGGATTTCGCTTACACCCTCAAACAATCGTAAACCTGATCAATCTGCTCTGGAAGAAAACCGAACAACAGCGTATATTAGTAATCAGGGGCTTGTCTCACAGAAATGTGGCAAAGTCAAGTCTTAAGTGTTCTCCTAAGACAATGATTATTACTAGAATTTATTTTAACAGTTTGGGCTTGGCTTAATTTTCTCTGTCTTGCAGGTAATTTATACACGAATAATCCCAATAAAATTGATCTGTGACCAGTCAGGTCAATGAAATCGGGTAATGGAAATATTTTCAGACCGTCATAAATTTTGACTTGTATGATATTTTGAAACTTTACTTCGTACGTGCCCTAGAATATTTGTCTCATTCTTCTATTGAAAATAAGAGTATTAATTAATGCTTTTATTTGTTAAACTGTTTTAAAATAAATCACAGATGTCAAAAAATTTCACTGGCAAAATTTGTTAAATCAGTTAATGTATTTAACAAAACAAAAAAGTGAAGGTTACCAAATCTTTATATTCTGGTACGTTAGCATATATTTGTAAAAAAAGATAATAATTATAGTTAATAATATATAAATTTGCAGCACAGAAAGACAAACCAAAAGACTGTTGCGAAATTCCATTTAACAGAAAAAATGGCGTGTACAAGATTTTCCCTCAATCATCCAACGGATTTGATGTGTACTGTAAGAATGGTTGGACAGTAAGTGTGTTTTGTATATTATTAATTTAGAGGTTATTATACTAAATTGCAATGTATCTTCGCTGTTCAAAAAAGCAAAAAAAAAAATGTATTAGAAATATGAAAAAGGCATAATTACCCTAAATACTAAATCTAAAAAAGCTTTAGGGTTCATTTGTTGTTACATTTTATATATTCATTTTGGTAAATCGATGATGAAAATGAACGAATGCGACACCATTAGTATAGGAAATGGGGGTAGTAAAAACGCTGAACAGAACAGAGTTGTCATGTCCATGAGACAAAGAGACAAATCAGATGGAAAATACTGGCAAAATTGTCGACCGCAATGGTCCTGGCTTGGTACAGGCATTTCGAAAAAAAAAAATCGTGGATTAAACTGGTTTTATGATTAGCCAAACCTACCCTTCCAATGCGATAGTTTCCGGTGGCAACTCGACAGCAACTTCCAGTGAAAGGTCGTAGAGGGTAAATAGAAATAATTATCCCAGTACAAAGTAAAGAAAGAATCTTGAATCAGAGTTCGAACCGACATTTCAAAATTTTCCACAGAGACTGATCTATTACAGAACTTTTTTAATGATCGTATGAGACGTGATTCTTGAAGCCTTGATTAGTAAGGCGGTCATGGAGATTACTATGTCTAATCAGAAAGTCTTTATGATTTGTGCTGGCTCAGCCTAATGAATCAGCTAAGAAACAAACAATCCGTAGGCAGGAGAAGCTGGAATATTACTGTTTATGTTAGGGAAATAAAGAATTTTGAAATTACTATCGTCCCCTTTGTCGTAAAGTAAGTGAGAACCAGACCGTCAATCCAAAACGAACAATCAAAGGACAATGGCAACATCAGAAACAAAAAAGAGAAAAAACAGAGACACAACATGGGTACTGCACAGAAAAGAAAAATGATGACACACACACACAAATATGAACAACACGGACCCAATAAAAACCATGGGTGAGATCAGGTGCACCTGATTAAATTATAGCACTGAAATGACCATTTTGGTCAAATTCTTTTAGGAACCTCTTCTAAATTACAGAAATATTGTTATTAGATTGGTTTTATTGAGATGTATTTTAATCACTATATTATACTTATTGAATACATAATTTTATACATAGGCAATAAAACTTTATTATGAAATCAAATATTTGTTTAATAATCATCATGTTACCGTGTTACGTTTTCAAGTTGCGGCCACCTTGGAGGCGATGCAAACCTGTCCGAAGTATGTAGATATTGAAGATCTTGTTAAAATGACATCTTTGACCGTAAAACTTTGCCGCAATTTCAAATTCGGTTGTAAATATAAATCAAAATGTATAAAATAACAAAACATTAAATAATAAAGGGCAATAACTCCTTTTATCGTGCCCAATAACCTTTAAACTTGACATTTTAGATGTAAAATATGTCAACAAATTAAGTTTAATGATAAAGATCCCAGGTTGTCTTTGTCTGAATTCTTTTTATAGAACAATGCTCCAAAAATGTTACAAATCTCTCTTAGGAAAAAGCTTTTAAATGACTTAAACCAAGAATTTTGCCCTATGTACTAGAGTTCCTACATGACTTAATTTTTCCTATACAATACATGACCAATGTCTAACACTTTCGGATTTATTTCACTATTATACATAAGGCGCTTCTCCAAAAGTGACCGATGGAACTGATCATCTATCACCAACGTGCAAACCTCCGACACATTTCATCGATTTAAGCTTTTCCAGATGGAGAACACAGTTCGAAAAATCTTCCAAAAATAATAAAGACTTTCCGTCTCTGTTTTTCTCTGTTTTGTGATCATCACTTCCCTTGTTCCTTCGGTATTCTACTGCCGTTCTTTTCAATTAAAGATAGGTTTAATTTAATACACCATTCAATCTTAACTTCCATTATACATCTATAGATAAGTACAATTGTTTGAAATAGAGTAAAATTATTAAAATGGGTTGAAATAAAATCGTGCCAAATTTTAATTTATTGCATCATTATTAAATTAATTGAACCAATTTTTAAATCATTTAATTATATGGTCAATATTTTAGGATAAGTGTAATAATTTGAATGTATTTTTATTCGATGTTATATATCCGGATTCAATTTACCTTTAATTGAATCGAAAATATTTCTCATTTTTTATAGCATGATTCATAAATTTGATATTAGGAACAAAACAATTTAATGTATCATTAACTCTTCTGAAAAAGATACAATTTAACTGAATACTACAGGAATAATAAAAACATTTGAAACAGACATTTTCCGTGTGTGATTCTGTTGATCACTCTAAAAAACTTGCCATTCATTTAGATACATGTAGTATGCATCCCAATGTTAGACATATTGATCATTGTAATCTGATATTCAAGATATTTTCACACATTGTTATGCAGGTAATTCAGAACAGGAAAGATGGATCAGTAGACTTTTACAGAACCTGGACAGAATATGAGACTGGATTCGGGGATCTTTTAGGAGAATATTGGCTCGGTATATCTCATATTAGTCAAAATTTTGTAGGCATAAATGCTGTAATGTGTACATGAATATTCTATTTTCGAAATGCTTTAAGCAATTTGAGCTTTAATTAAAAAAAAAAAAAAAAAAAAAAAAAAAAAAAAAAAATTCCAAAAAAAATAAATACAAAAAAAAATATCTAGAACTTATACGGATCGTTATTTCCAGAAAATGTTTTAAGGTTTCGATAAATACTTGGGGATGTCATATATACGTCATAATTTCGATTATTTGTTTAATTTCATTTGCTTATTTAAACAATCATTGAATATACAATCGGCAAACTTTGGGATCATCTGCTTTCCCTCGGCCGTGATACGATACTTGCGAGTCTGCACTTGGCATTTGTGAATTGGTTTTCCTGTTTACACACAACTTTTCAACCAACGCTGGACTATTTAGTTCGAAGTGCTTACTTAAAAAAAAACCAGGAAAATGCTTAAAAAATTCGGGCCGGATTCCCATCTTCATTTCCCGTTCCAGCGCTGGGAAATGGTCAACCATATTACCGACTTGTTTCCGATTTCAAGAGAGACGGTCTAAAATACTCGCTTACGTAATACAATTAGGTTCGACTCGGTTGTACCCGGACATTATCTAATCCTATGGATGTATTTATAAACTTTGATTTTGTTTTAAATCAAAACAATTCAAGTCTTTCCCTCGGCTTGTAATAATATATACTGATTGCATTTTATTATTTTGGCAATGATAACACATATTCCTGTGAATTTTCTTTTTGCACCATGCACTTAATATTATCCGACTATTACATGTTGTCAGCAAAAAATAGTTCACATTACAATATCTATAATTTTCAAGCTTTCTTGAATCTATTTAATTTTTGAAAATAATAAAGTAATGACTTCAAATGATGAAATCTTATATAAAAAAACAATACATCTCATATTCCTTTAAGTGATATCTAAAGGTTTCCAAATAACATGAGAAAGACTGACTTTTTTCATTAATACAGTTATTATTTACAGTATTTATGAGACGTTTTCAACAGACAATAATTACATTAAATGCAAATTCATTTTAATTTCGTCAGTTTGATAGGTGAACATCTATCGCGTTTCATATCAATATTAAGGCTCATCATAACAATTCGTGTTCCAAGTCCCCATTTACGGAGGTTAATTTCATATGAGTACAGACGAAACTATAGAACGGCATGAAAATTAAAGGTTAAAACTGCATAGATCAGTGTTTTTGTAATTTAGTTCTACAAGAATAATTTGAAAGAAATGTTTTGTTTTTGCTGTGCGTTTTTTCTCCGTGTTTGCGAAAGCCCAAAAAATAAACAAAGACAGGTAAATATATCAAGACGACCCCATGTCATATATGTTAATTAAGCATTTATACATGTATCACCAATGACAAAGGTAATAATAACAGTATTCAAGGGAATATTTCAAACAAATCTTGCAAGTTACTTTTATTTTAGATGTCACGAGAAATGGGAGAAAATACACCGCTTGTTATGTACGTTTTTGGCTTATTTTCTTGAAAAAGTAATTTAATAATTGCCTAGCTATGCAATGCTAGCCTTAACACCCCAATAATTTTTTTTAACTTTGCTAATGTATAAAATCACATCAACATTGTGCCCACATTGTTGGGTTTGTTAAGATGAACCTTAAGTTGCAATTTCAATAAAATACATTTGACCACATGAGCAAGTGACTGATATACATGGTGTGTTTATTTGTTTTTAAATTTCAGTTTAAATGTAATTATAAGAATTAAGGTAGCACAACAGTCTTTTGAGAGAAATTGTCGATACCAAGCTTTGAATGCCTATAACTTTGTTATTAATAAAGATAAAATGACAAATGAGGTATCAAATAAAAGGAAAAAGATTGAACTAACTTCTTTTGCTCATTTCAGTATTATTCCTTTTAAGTATCAATATTTAAAATTCCATATTTGGCAACAAATTCGGATTTTTCCGTTATATTTTTAAAACCAAGTTAATTTTCCAGCTTTACACGCAGCTGAATTCTGTTTACTTTATCCGAAAGAACCATTAAAATGGAGCAAAACAGTGTCTCAGATTTAATTTTTTACTCTGAGAAATTTTTATTTTTCAAATTTAAAAACTAATTCTATTTTTAACTAGGCCTTGTTTCAAAAATCTGAGACTGTTTTGCAACAATTAAAAGGTACTTTCAGATAATGAAAACAGAATTCAGCTACCTGTTAGATTGTGAGATTTATTTTCATTTTCAACAAATAACTTTGACAAATATGGAAATTTTGGCATTGGTGCTTAAAAGGAATAATATTTAAATTTGCATTAACACTCTATGTAAGCAGTTTCCTTTCATTTGATACCTCATTTGTTATTGCATCTTCTCTAATAATAAAGTTACAGGTATTCAAAGTGGGGGACTGAAATTTCCTTCAAAAGACTGTTGTGCTACCTTAAGTGCAATACTTTAAATTTTCATAGGAATGATGGGAGTGTTGACCGTGCACATATTTCCAACATTAAGTGATTCCGCACATCATTAAAAATGTGTTTCGTGCATAACTTTCATACTACATTAAATGAAACTTTATATAAAGTTTATAATAAATAACAAAATACCGAAGTTGTTGTGAATTTTGTTTCTGCATATGCACATTTCGACAACTCATTTCTCTTCAGTGCAGATAAAATCAAAACATTTGGATGTCCATAACCAAAATACGTGAAAATACTGATAGAGAACAAGTAACCAAATATTACACACTGTATCTAAATAGAAAGGCCAAAAACAGAGCTATGCAAGAGGGAGATACTCCTTATTTTAAACAAAATTATCAAAAAATTTTAATTTTGCAAGTTTACAAATAAATTCTGTTTTCGGGCCAGCACCGAGGTACTGGCTACTCGGTTGGTGAATACCCTCGGTGACTAACAGTTCACCAGCAGATGCATTGGCCCAGTGGTAATAAATAACAAAATATCGAAGTTGCTGTGAATTTGTTTCTTCATATGCGCATTTCGACAAATTTCGACATGTCTCTTCAGAGCAGATAAAATCATAACATTTGGACGTCCATAACCAAAATATGTGAAAATACTGATAGAGAAACAAAATAATGCATTAGATTCTTAATTAGAAATTCAGTGATAACGTATGGATGCCCTTTTTAGCTTACGTTTTCTTTATTTGTATAAAGTTTCTACAAGTTTAACTCGGAGAAAACATGCTTTCTGTCTGGCCATTCTTTTATTGTGCTTCATCGGCGATGTTCTTCAAGATCATAATAAAATATGTATATGTGTATGAAAACTGGAAATCGGACATAAATTTCAGCTTTAACAGAATAATTCCATTGAAAATACTTCAGAATAGTTTTCAGATTAATTCTTAAACCGATAAAAGTCATTTTATTTAAACCTCAACAAAGGCTTTAAAAGAGGGAGATACTCCTTAGTTTTAATAAGCCGTACAACTCATTAAAATTAGTGCAGTTAAAGTGAACAGATGCGTTATGGTCTCATGTTCATTTACTCCACATCCTTTCGTAAAATATTGTTCGAATAAGACATTGTAATTATGTGATAATTTTTACAGAAAACAGCAACTTTGCTTCATTTCGACTGAAAAAAAATCACAGAGGTCACAGAAAACAATGATGAAAAGTCATCTTGACCAAAATGATCTGAAAATAGTCAAAATCTTTTTATTTGCGTTTATGACTGCATTGACATACTTACACGGGGACCTTATTGTTAAGACATAAAGGTTTTTGTTTTTAAAAAAACATTGTATTTTCATTTAAAATTACATAAGAGTGAAATTTGTTTTGAAAATTCACAAATTACAGAGTGAATTCTAGCTATAATATTTTGAATCTCCTTTGAGGAATATTAACATTCGATTTTCTAAACGAGCTTAAAATCAGAGAGACTGGCGATACATGAACTTCTGCTCTGCATTTATAGCTTTGGTTGTACATTAAAGACGATGGGTGTGTGAAACGTTAGTTCTTAGACAAACATGATGATTTGAACTTCCATATAATGAATTTTCCATTTACCTGCTAAGTACCTTCCAAGCGTATTGACTGCACTGTCTACCTTTATAGCGTTTTTACTGTACATTACACAGTTGATCGTTGATTCGTTGCCTTTTGGGCATATACAAATGTGGTTTATTTGGTTTATTCAGTGACATTTCAAAGCAGGAAAAGCATCTCAAATGCTTTAAAATCAGGGACATGTTACCAAATCAATAGCCGTGAAATTGACATGGTTGAAAAATATTACTTGCTTGTATCAAAAATTCAGCTATACTGAGCAGGACATGCGTATTCGTCCCGAACACATATGTCACTCTTGATTTTTATGCAAGTTTACACTTCAATTCTTCAGGTTTAAAAGTTTTGCTTTTTATTTTGGTAATTTTTAAAAATATCTCAAGCCTTTGTGTTTCTATTTTCTGGTTTTGCTACGTCCCTAGACTTTGATGTTACAAAACATATTAAACCTTGTCGAAAATATATAGTAAATGATATTATCATCCAGAGCCTTCCCGCAAAAGCCATATCCGGTTGACCCGGATATATCAGCGGTTGACCTGGATATATCAACCGATTCTCCCAAAGTTTCAAAGGCAATAACTTTTATTCGTGTTTTTACACGAAGTCAAACGGATAAAAAATAAGCATTTATTGCATTTGCTCTTTCCGATTTTGTATTCAAAACTAAATCATGATTACACAAATAGATAAACTAGACGTCAAAAAAATCGTAGAAACTGGATCGTTGATATACTGTAAAAGTATTGATTTTCGCTGCATCCAATTTTCGCGGTTTTGGTTATCTGTTATCAGTATACATTCGCGGGTATCGAATTTCGCGGTTTTGTCGTGCAAAAAAAAAAATTCAAAACCCAAAGAGCAAGATTTAATATTGTCACTTGTCGTACTTAAACGCCCGACTAAACGATCAAATCCTGTCGGAAATATATTGTTGATCTGTATACATTAATCCATGTATACATGTATCGATTTTAGCGACTGAATTTTAACTCACTGACGTATTAGTGAATAAGTTTGTTGTCATTTCAATTTGGATTTTTGAACCCTTACAATGTTGAAACATTGGTTGCTTCGTCCATCGGAGACCCTTCACCATCTCCGTTATTACCAGATCCGCGAAAGGCAGAAACGCCAGAAAAGGCACAGAATATGGTTTATGCAAATGCTGAAGTTCACAAAGTTATGTCTTCAGAGCACAAGCGAGGGGGATACAATCATTATGACTCGGAACAACGAGCAAAGATTGCAAGGTATGCTGTGGGACACGGAATCGCTAGGGATGCTAAACATTTTACTTGAAAACTCGACAGGAACGTTAAAAAGTATAGTGAGATCGCTGAAGAAAACATACATGAAAATGGCTGAAGGTGAATCTAGTACGGCAAGTGACGATACTGATTCTTGTTCGGAAATAACTCTTATGGACAAGAAGACTAGGGGACCTCCAACACTTCTAGGAAAATACGAAAAAGAAGTTAAGACCATTTTCATTCGATTCGTTGTCCGGGGGTGTTGTAAAATCGCTCGATTGCCCTGGCAGAGGTTTGACGTTTTCACATTATGACGTCATCAAAGCTCCAAGGAAAGATAGTATATCGTAACAACCAAAGGTTGCTGCAACATTCGAAATCGACATTATTTTGAGTAGTTGGGTCAAAATATTCATCCAGTTACAAAAGTTTTGCCGCTAAAATGATAAAAATTTACATAACATGTTTTTAAAACTGAAAATTGCTGAAAAGGCGAAAATGACAGGTTTCTCGAATTTACCGCGCAACTTGGGGAGAATTTGAAACTTCAGTTTTATATAAAACAATGCTAAAATACAAAATAAATGATGATAAATAAGTTATCGGGCTTTTAACAGATAACTTAATACCGAAGTTACTGCTTTGTAACAGCTGATGTATTGTAAAATATCATCCCGCTCGCCAGAATATGAAGCTTGGGGGCTAGATCGCTACGCTCACTCTCCCCTGTGCTTCATATTCTGGCTCACGGGTTGATATTTTACGATACATAGCTGTCAAGACCTTGATATCATATACGTATCACTAGATGACTAACAACTTGATACATACAATCGAAAATATATTTAGCAATAATATGTCGATTTAGCAATAATATGATGGGAGATCAATTGCATGTTATTTCTTATAAAAAAATGAAAAATTTATCAGTAGAATATCATTACGAACTTAAGAAAATTGTTCTGTACATTAAAAAATACCGACATTGAAGATGAAGTAAAATTGAGTTCTTTTAATTGCCATTTCGAAAAGTTAGTTTTTTCAGTGTAAACAGAAACATATTTTGAAACATATTTAAAAGCTGGAATAGAACAAATAATAAAAAGGGGATTAAAGAAACTTCAAAGGATAGACCTTACATGGATGGGAAACGCCTTAGATTTATATATTTACAAAATTTATGGGATTGTCAATTTCAAAATTGTCGGTTTTCGAACCAGTATACAAGTACCGGACCACTTGGTAACTGATACAGTGCCGGAATAGAGAAGGAGGCAAAATTGTAATAAAATGAAATAAAATGAAATAAATAAATAAATAAATATAAAAATAGATGAAAGAAAATTAAAAAAAATAACTGGTAAAAGTATCAAAATTCTATATTTACACATTTTAAAATTGAAAATATATAAAAGTTATTCTTTTTTTGTATCTTAAGTAAATAATGTTCTTGTGAAGCATCATGAACAATATGGGCAGCTTGCAACAAATAGTTAAATAATAAGTAATCATAATTGTCATTGAAGTTTTTATTTAAATCATGTTGACATTAGTCGATGGCCAATTCAAAATGTCTTGACAATAAATCTATCGCAATCTATTTATTTCGGACTTTTAATAATAGGAGGGAAAAGCACTTGAAAATAACTTGCAATTTTGAATAGTTTTTTTTTTTTTTTTTTTGTTTTTTTTTTCTACATTTGCTTTTGTGTTTTTGTTTTTCTTTTACTTATGTTTCTTGTTTTTTCTTTTGGTTTTGTTTTGTTTGTTTTGTTTGTTATGTTTTGTTTTTTATGTTTTTGTGTTTGTTTGTGTTCCCTCATTTGTTATGTAATTGTTGTGATTGTCCTCTACTGATTGCCCCAGCTTTCAGCTAATTTTTCATGTACAGTAGAACGGATATAATTGTTATAATGGATCAAATATCCCTAAAATTTTAAATTTGCTGAGACACAGGCGTCATATTAGTACTTAAATGTGATATTCGTGAAAAATAACCTCGCAAAATACCCAGAGAAAAATACAAAATGTATATTGAATATTCTTATCTATATATGAGGAGAAACGCAATATAATAAAGTATTCTGATGAAAAATGAATTGAGATACTGATTTTTTTATACAAAATAGGCAACGAAAAAATTCATAACCTGTCCAGCGCAAAAAAATACCGACTGAGGATCGAATTGACAGATTTTACCGACACAATGGTGTATGCAGACTACAGTGCATTCAGTGTTGGAGACAAAACTTCTAAATATGTATTATCAATTGATGGATACAGTGGCACAGCAAGTGAGTTTTGAAAAACGAATATTATGTTATGTTATTGCATAATAAAGTACGTAAAATTCATATGAAATGCTGACAGGTAAACTGTCGAGTAAATTGTAACTTGCATCAAGTTTTCCGTAACCTATTTTCTAAAATGCAAAGAAAATGAACAAAATATTTATGAAGAGAACATCATATGTCCATAGGCATTTTGTTGTGCTATACTCATTTGAAACACCCTTTTTATGTGGTTTTGTGAAAATATTATTAAAATCATTATTTCTCAAAAACTACTGGTCTATGGAATATAATTTTATTCACATGCTTTTGGAGAGTCATTATTTAATATAAATCAATAAAAAAATCACTGATAAGACAAGTTTAAAAAAATATTCATAAACGAGATTTCAACGAGACTGAAACCAAAGATGAATACATCCTTAATATGATTCTTGATATTCAGAAAGAGTTTGTATGCAAATTCTGACGGCAAAATTAAAATGGATTTTATTCGTTTTGATTTTGATGCACAAATTCAGCTAGACTATTTAAGAATTTTATTCTTACTATTCTGATACGAACATTCGGATTATTTTTGAACAGTAGATACTTTCCATTTATTGTTTCAAAATAAAAACATATCCGTCCTACCCGATTTTCACAATCCATAGAATACTGAGACATTTTATATTTATATATATAAGAGAAATGAGATATGTTTCTCCCACACCAAAACATGACAAAAATAATAAAATAAAGGGATGATATTTGTGTTAGTTTTGGGAAAACCGCCATCAATTCAATGTGAAAAGATCTGACAATTCAGTTCAATTTATTAATTTACTTTTAATTTGCGTAATGGAATTTCAATATTTACTATTTTTTGTGAATTTAATGTCTTAGTGTCCAAGCATTCAATCAAAAGTACAACATTTAACCGCATGCAACACAGGACCCAAAGTTAATTCTCTAATTTGTGGGTATACATGTACTTCAAACGACGAAAGACATTTTAAATGTCTCTGAACCGGCGGGTGTTTATTTTTTAATTCTATTTTATTTTCTATCAATATTTTTTTTGGTTCTGTTATTTTTTTTTTATCACAATGCATTTTTTTTTGTCTCAATGCATTTCAGATGAGAAAATCCTTTTACCCCACTGTTCGGATTTCCGAATGTCATTTTAAAAGGTGCAAAAATGAACGGTGTATGTTACATTAACAATAAAGGGATATGGAGTAAATGCAAATGAGACAAAGTCTCTACAAATACATGGTTATAATAAGCAATGGAACAACGCTTTTATTGTTGTTATTCATCTTGAAGTCACCATGAGGCCTTCAACAATGAGCTTTACTCATACCTCATAGCAAGTTCAAGACGGCCCCTAGCACCGGTTTGAGCGGAATTCATTGCTAATTGTCGAGCAACGCTACATCCTTGCTTTTTAACCTAATGATCCATGGATGCGGGATCGTCAACAAACATAAACTCAACTGGCAAAGTATTCTTACAATCGCTGTCATCCACTGCCCGACAAAGACGAGAAAAGACGATCACAACATTCAAACAACCACGGGGCACTCATCGAGTCAACTGTAAGAATACTTGGCATAATAAAATCATGAGATGTGGGTACAATAAACAGGTGGTCAGAATAACAATTTTAGATTACAAAAATTAAAAAAGGCCAAAATATAAAAGTGTGATAGCGTATCCATATGAGAGATTCTCTCAAGAACAAGTACACCATAACTGAAATGTATATAGAGCATACATCTCTCTCACGGGGAATCTTTTTACGGACATATACTTATACGTAAATAAACATCAAGTAAATTATCCAAAATTATGGCATGACAGTATACAGGTTCCGGGATTCAGGTTTAAGTAAAAAATTAATGTAATAACGTCCTGTATGCAGCTGGTCTTGAAGTTAACTTGTAACGCAAATATTTGGAGTTTTACAATTCTACAAAAATTTTAAAAAACACACAAAAAATAAATAAAATAATAAAAAAACAAAAAAGAAAACAAAGAAAAAGCAATCAAACAAACAAACAAAACAATAAAAAATAATAAAAAAAAATACACAATAAAACAAAACAAGAACTTGCAGAATGTGCACATACGACATATGTAGAATGGACACGGAAAGATACGTAAAATTATCCAGACAAAACGGTGTAATACGCTTCCCTGTTCTGTTATCTCCTTCCAAAACATCTTGTTTGGCATTTACCTCACACATCACATTATATATATAATGTTGCTATTTTTAGACACATATATATATATATATATATATATATATATATATATATATATATATGTAAATCTTTAAAGTTTACTTCTCCGAAGAAATATATGTATTATAATTGTCTCTATTTTACTACTCCATACGTAGATATCCCCATTGCACTTTGAAATCTCTGTTATAATCCATATAGCGCAGAAGTAGAGCACACTCAGCATAATTCGGTCTACTCGATATGAATGTTATTCAAACTTTTAACTTGCTTGAACTTAAAATTATCAAATTGTGTATTTATGTGTAATCATCCACTCTATTTTGTTTGCCAAGTTATGTATTTCATGTTTCTATTTGCCTCTTGTTACAGTGTGCACTATCAGAAAGCTTAATAAAATTGAAAATATTGACATGGATGTAAAATTAGAAAAAAAAAAGATAATAAAAATTGATCAAAAAGAAATTAGGGTACGATTTTTGTTTCATTCAGTTTTATTTTTGATCCTTATTGTAACAGTAATTTGGCACACTAGCGGATCCAGAGGAGGTTCTAAAAGTTGGAACCCATTTAAAAAAAATATGTTCCAATTTTGTGTAGAATTAAGGCAAAAAATTGACAAATGATAACAAGACATCGACTGGAACGTTTCTTTCCTGAACTTCACCGGAACCCTCCATTTCCGAAAGTTGGATCCACAGGTGTGACTCATTATCACAACATTTTAATGTACCCATTCTTTTTATCCCTTTTCGTTATTTGAAAGTTATCAGTATATAGTATATACGTGTATATGTACATTGTTTACAATTTTATATTTATTCCTATTTTTCTCTATGCCACATGATAGTCCAACCATTTAAACGTAACATGTCGTTGTTTAAAGCAGAAGGTAATATGACAATAGGAACAACCTATGGAAGGGCGTGAAGAGGAAAATCACACTTCATAAATTCGGGAAGGTCACAATTAATTTGAAAATGTAATATTTCACAAGTTCAGGAATTTCACAATAAATTTTCTGTAAATGTTGCATTTCATAAGTTAAGGATCGTCATACTTAATTTTGTAAAAAATACAATGACCCCTATTTACTGGGCTCCTGTTGTGTTACACTAACGAGCGTAGCATTGTGGAACGGTGGACCAGTTTATGACCCCTAATGTCGTCTGCTACATGTTATCCCATTGGTCAGTTTTGGATACGAAGATAAAGCTATCTTAATTTTGATATCAATACAGTAGGTTGTATTCAAAAAGTTTTCCAATGAAACATATTGCTTTTTTATCTAATTAATATTTTTATACTGCATACCTTCTCAACTATCTGCTTAAACAAAATTAAGTTGCAGTATACATCATGAATAAGAAACAACTGAAAAACTAGGCAGATTTTCTTGATCAGTGTATCAAGCCCTATCATTAAAAACAACCTCTCTACATATAGAAGGGCTTGACGCCCTTTATAAATATTGACAAAATAATTTAAAATGTGGGAATAAATGAACACAAGCAATACTAGCACAAATGTATACATGTCTGTAACGTGCAATGACCCCCCCCCCCCCCAAACAAAAAATGAATGAACGTATTGCTCCTCGACAAAAATGCCCTTGGTGCATGAAATATTTACAAAGCGGTCAGTTGATGTATACAAACTGCGTACGTTACATGCATAGACAATGTTTTTGCCACGATTAACCGTCATCGGAACCAATGAAACAGGAGACTCACTCCTGATATTGTTTATATCAAGAATTTCTTGAAACCTATTCGGGATTGAAGACTAAATGAAACAATAAAAAGAAATATATTGGTCCGTGTGCTTTTAACCGAGTTACAAGACATTAAAAATTTGACCGGAGATGGAGTTCTCTGGAAATTTCCTTAATTTAATATAAGGACTATTTTTTTGTCTTAAAACATGAAAGTCATATCAAGAATTTTATGAAAACTTGTCAGATGTCTTAATTTGATCTATAGAAGACATTCATAAAATAAAATGTGGGGGTCCGTATTCAAAATTCTGTAAGACATTGAATGGAGAAAACCAGGGAGAAGTTCCGAAACCTGACACAAACTAAAAATTTGGCGAGTGAGACACCTTAACTCAACAATGAAATAGACATATTTCTATATAAATGGAATGTGCACTGAAATATCGATGTCATACATGGACTTATCTATTGGAATAAAACAATAATATACATGTATACGTGTCCATTTTTTCAACAGGAAAAAAATATCAATTCTTATTTTTTGCGAATTTTTCCTTTAAAACAGAAAACTGATTGACGTACAGATTAACGCCTTCTATTCGATAGGTGAATGTCAATTAAATTGCATATGATCGGCGTACGATTGATTGACAGATAACACCCAGATCGTGCACATTGTTTGTGTAGGCCGTTTTATGAAACGCGCAGGTGTTTCGAATTTTGCTGTATCAGGAAAGCACTCGATTCTGTGAAATTAAATACACGCAAATTTTGCTAGAAAGGAATTTCGCGAAAATAAGTACCCTCGAATATAAGTACAATAACAGTATATGGTGCATGGAGACACACGTTAAATGTCCTATTTAAATTACAACCACAAAGTTTCAAATAGATTCATGAATGCACGTAAGTGCACGGCAATTTAAACTTTTCTTTGTTTTTGCTGTTTCATGAATTTTAGTCGTAGTAAATCTTAATTAGTTGTAAAAGCGCCGTAACTCCAAACGATTTTGAACCATTTCCCTTAGCTCTTAATAAGACTGGTAAATGCAAAGATAAAAAATAACCTGAAGTGGTCAATATGTAATTAATTAATGATGTTCATTTATCCTCAACCTAAAATAATTGGAGATTAAATGTTTAAGTATTTATTATTGAAGCAGATAACTATCTTTGTGCAACTATATCATGTATATATCCAATGAATTCAAACATTATTTTTTTCCATTGGATTAACTATATATAGATTTTGATGACTAGCTGTATATGTTGGAATGAATGAATGGTCAGTTGTGTTTTTCATCCCACGAAATGTATGTCATACTACATTTTCTTGCTTCAATTTATTTTATATTCAAAATTCTACAGAACAAGAATTATTAATTTTTGTGTCTTTGCTTATATAATTTGAAATTATTTTTATAATCAATCTGACTTTTGACAATAATAAGTTGTAAATATTTAGAGGAGTTGATTTGTCATGCTTTCCTTTCCTGTTTGTCGAAACATCAAGTCTTAAACTATAGCCCCTTTTGGTTAAAAATTTAAAGGTTTTCAGTTTCAATCGCCGAATCTGACGGGATAGGAATAACTTGTCGATATGGAGTGGTCAGGTCATAAAATAGAAGGCTTTCCACCAATCATTATAAACATTCGTATATGGCATACAAATCCTTTCTATGGTTTTAAGAATATATACTTAACTGTTGAGCAGAAGATTTATTTTAACCTTTCACCTTTCTCCAGTTGCAGTCAAAGTTTTTGAAAGGTTGTCTATATATTTTTCTTGAAATAGGCAAAGTTAGGGTGCAAATTATGTTCCCAAAAGTTTCAGTATTGAACGAGACTCCTAGATGGCATAGCTATGCCTTCTCATGTAGCTCTTTCACATTTGTAACAATCTACATTGTATGAAAAAGTTCAAACTTTTATCCCTGTACTTCTGTCATGTCAGTCGCAAAGTTGACCATGAAAATGTAATTTGTTTTTGCAGAAGATGCAATGATGCATTGCAATGGAATGAAATTCACAACCAAGGATCAAGACAACGACATTAGACATAGCAACTGTGCTATTGCTTATAAGAGTGGATGGTGGTTCAGTTCATGTAGCATCGCTAACTTAAATGGCCTTTACCTGCCAGGTCAGACCAGATGGAACACAATGTTCTGGCGTCCGTGGAAAGATAAAGAAGAATCTTTGAAAACATCACTTATGATGGCGCGTTGAGGAAATAACTGAATCCTACAATTTTACCGATATCTGAATTGCTGAAAATATAATAATGTACATGTAACATAATGCGTTGAGTGCTTTTGAGAGTTAAATTTATCAATTATATTTAACATTAAAAATATTTAATTCCCCAAAAGATATGCATTAAGGTTGATTCAAAATTCAAAATATTTTTCCGTATATTAATGTAGTACTAAAACTAAACATTTCGTTATGTATATCAACTTAAAGTTAGTTCTCGGTCCATATAGAAAAAAAAATTAAGGAAAATGTGTAATTGATCAATGCTTAATTTTCTTGATTCTGTCATACGATTTTCCTGACTGGTCTCTCCCTGTAATTGATTCGGACTTTTGTTGTCACTTTTATTTTTCATAGATCAAATGCCCATTCCTTGCGTTATATCTATGAAAAATTAAAAATATATATATATACATATCTCCGTAGAGCTTTTCATATTTTTTCATGTTTTCTTATGTTTTCATGTAAAAGGAGTATTAATATCTATGTACAAAATACCCCTGTATATTTCAAGGCATTTATAGGATATCGAACTATTAAATGTGATTTTAACAGACTATCCGAATTCCAAGGGGCACAAACCGTGCACCTCTTTTTGCCGATCTATTTCTCCACTCATATGAAGCTGAATTCATCGAAGGGTTTATTCAAATAAAAATAAAAACTGACCAAGTCCTTTAATTTCAGCTTCTGTTATATACATGATATTTTATCACTAAACAACCCTCGCTTTGTTGATTTTCTTCATCTTATCTATCCAAAAGAGCTCGAAATTAAGGATACTACAGATACTTCCAAATCAGCCTCGTTCCTTGACCTTCAACTTGAAATTGACACAAACTAGTCTATATGACAAACGCGATGATTTCACTTTTCCAATAGTCAACTTCTCTTATCTTTGTAGTAACATTCCAAAAGCACCGGCATATGGAGTTTACATCTTCCAACTCATTCGCTACTCAAGGGTCTCTGGTCGATACAGTGACTTAATAGAGCTCGTTTGCTTAAAATAGGGTACTTAAGCAAGGGTATGTTGCCCATAACTTGAGGTCATCACTACAGAAGTTTATGGTCGACATCACGATCTTGTGGACCTCTATGGGATATCTGTTGTTTGTCTTCCTCTACTGGATTTGACTTTACTACCGGAGTTGACATGTTCAACACGGCGGGTGTCTTATAAGAAGCAGGAGACGCTTACTCTACCGGTGCACCTGATCTCATCCATGTTTCTTATTGGGTCCATGTTGTTCATTTTTGTATATGTGTGTGTCTTCATTTTCTTTTCTGTGCCGTGCAGATGTTATGTCTTCGTTTTTTTGTTTTTTTGTTTTTTTTTTTGTTTTATTTTCCGATGTTTTCCTCTTTTAGACTGACTGTTCTCTGTTCTCACTTACTTGAAACTTTAGAATCCTACTTTTTGAAAAATAAATCCAATTTTACATAATGCTTTCAAAAAACATTTATACCTGAAATACTTGGTTGTTTTTTTTTCTATATTCGCTTTGATTCCTGTTTTTATTCGAGAATCTAAACCACCAACAGAAGCGTCAGTTTTGTTTTTCTTTTTTGGTTTATGGTTGTTTGTTTGCTTTTGTTCAGTTATGTAATCCTTTTATTAGAACAAACGCAAGTCAATTATTGAACGATAAAGTTGTATCCGTCCCTTACATTTTCGTTACATCTATCTACAAAGGCATATCTGTACGCCTTCACAGACTTAATAGACAGATTTTTGGCAGATAAAAACAGTTCCGACTGCATTATATACAGTTTTCCGTATATATTTTAGTACAACATGTTTTTGACATAAAATATAGTATTTATTCAATTCGGAGAATAAAAACGGAAAACGCAGATACACTTACTTAGTAGCAGTGAAAGACAAAACATATTTTGTAAAGAACAACACTGAGTTGAACAAGAAGTACACGGAGAATGACGTAATCAAGATGTTGGAATTTTTAAAAGATAATATTTTTGTAGAATTTGGAGGTCGCGTTTTTCAACTGACAATCGGGATTCCCATGGGAACTAACTGCGCGCCGCTTTTAGCTGATCTCTTTCTTTTCTCGTATGAGGCAAAGTTTTTACAAGGGTTAACACAGAAAAAACAACAACATTTAGCCCGGTCCTTTAATTTCAGCTTCCACTACATAGACGATGTACTTTCTTTTAATAATCCAAAATTCAAGGAATATTTACACCAGATCTATCCCAATGAGCTTGAAATTAAAGAGACTATTGAGACACCTACTTCAGCTTCGTACTAGATCTGTTTATATACATTGATGAAGATGGACGTTTGAAATCTAAGCCATATGATCAACGTGATGAATTTAACTTCCCAATTGTGAATTTTCACTTTCTGAGCAGCAATATACCAACCTTTCCAGCCTATGGAGTGTACATTTCACAGCTGATTCGTTACTGCATATAGTTTATACAGCGATTTTTTTATAGAGCAAAAGCACTGTCCCAAAAGTTGCTTAGTCAGGGATTTGTTCAGCCTTTGTTGCTTTCATCCCTTCAGAAACTTTATGGCCGTCACCATGATACCATTGACAGATATGACGTGTCTGTGTCCCAAATGAAAACGGACATTTTCAGCTAGATTTCACGTCTTCACGGATTTTGCATAACCGGTTTTGACTCAACCCTGGATTGACTCACTGATAGTGTGACGGGTGCCGCTAGCGGAGCAGGACATGCTTACCCTTCCGGAGCACCTGATGTCACTCCCGGTTTTCATTGGAATTCACTCTATGAGTGCCTTAGTTTTTAATGTCGTCTTTTTATTTCCGTGCTTGTAGCTGTCTCACGTCCTTGTTTTGTCTTTGTTTTTCTCTGTTGCCGTTTTTGCCATGTCTTCGGATTTCGATTTTTGAATAATCGCTTCCCTTACTCCTTCGGTATTCTACTGCCGTTATTTCATGATTTTCTTTAAGGACCTTCCACCTTCAAACCTGACAATCATACTACCCTTGAGTCATAATACAATAGCAAAGTGCTTAAAGGGTGTAATAAGGTAAAATTACAAAAAAATACTCTTCGATTTAAAGTTGATACAATTATAGGTAAGATTACGAGAAGGAAAATACACCCACAATAGCTGAAAAGTACTATCACAGGTCAAATGCAATTGACTTGGAAAACATAAATAAAGGGAAAAATGACAAACGTAAACAATGATAGGAACTTGGGATAGCCAGACCTGGTACCGGCACTTGAATAAGCCAGCGGTATTTTTAAACCGATTTATGGGTACCGAAACTACCCCTTTAAAGAAAAAAACAATGTTTAACCCAGTTTTTTAATTTCACCTACATATTCGATGTTCTTTCTCTTAATCTAAAATTTTAGGGATATGTACATCAGAACTTTCACAATGAACTTGAAATTAAAGAAAAAACAGACAAATTAATACTTCAAAACTCTGAATTTTCCCTTTCTTAGCAGCAATATATCAGCCTGTGGAGTGAACATTTCACAGTTGATTCGTTACTGAATAGCATGTAATTTGTACAGTGATTTTTTGAACAGAGCATAAACACTGTCCAAAAAGCTGCTTAAAGAGGGATTTCTTTAGCCTTAATTTCAACCTTCAAATATTCTATGACTATCATCATTACATCATTGAAAGATATGAAGTGTCAGTGTCCAAAATGAAAGTGGATATTTTCAGCTACATTCACGTCTTTCCGAATATGAATATACCGATTTTGACTCTTTCCTAGGTTGACTCACTTACACTTTCCACCTGATTTGTCCTTTTGTCTCATGGATTCCGGCTCTTGGCCACTCTGTTCGGTAATTTTGTTACTACCCCATTTACAGTGTGACAGAAAGCAGGATATCCTTCCCGTCGGAGCACCTGATGTCACTATCAGTTTAATGGGAGTTCAAACTTTGAGTGCCTTCGCTTTTAATATTGTGTTCTTTTTAATTCTGTGCTTTAATTATTTTACGAAAGGATATGGAGTAAATGAACTTGAGACCATAACACATATGTTAACTCCAACTGCAATAAGCTTTAAAGCTGTCTTACGTCATCGTTTCCGTATTCTCGTATTAGTCATCGTTTCCGTATTCTCGTATTAGCCATGTTGTTTGGATTTTTGTAAATACCCCCCATTTTTCCTTTGGTATTCCAATACCCTTGTTTCTATATCCATCCTGTTTAACTATAGTATAATAAACAAACAAGTAAAACCAAATAAAGGTCAACTACTAACTCCATGACCAGTGATCTGAAAAGTGAAGAAAAAAAGCGTAATTTGGTAAGAAGGGTCAAGGAGATCTTGCCCCTAAGCTGCCGCCTAGGAGCCAAGTCTGCTGTTAAAAGTCTGTCTTATTACGGTAGAAAAATCAAACTCAACAAACGATTTGATAAAGAATCGTTATGTATTTGAGTAGACATCGACAGCGTCATTGAGTATATTTGTAAACTCTTCAGGTCACTGGATCCAAAGTCCAATTTAACTGATTCTTGCAGAATTTGCTATCAATATCCTCTATTGCGTAAAGAATTAATTTGCGTCCAAGTTTTTTTCTCAGTATTTGCCTGTTTTAACATCCTGTCCGTAAAAACGAGGATGAGAAATGCAATTAGTAATTATCTGAGTTCGCGTAACGTCATGCTTTGCTATAAAATGTTTATATCTTCTATATAACTTTTTAAATGTGTTTAACAATTTATGAAATCTATAACCTTATTGGGAAAGCTTAGATGTCATAGTGAGGTTACGTTCATTCAAGTCGTCAAGAGTAGAAAACACGAAAGGGAATCGAACCAATTGAGATATATACAACGCCCCGTAGGATGGAGCCAGAGGAACGTCACCGCCAAGAAAATGGAAATTAGTAATACTGAAATCAAAATCATCCCTTTTTTACTTTTTTGAACAATCAACGTTTTAAGAATTTACTAGAAGTGGGATATAATATCTCAATACAATATTATATCGACCTGATGATTCCATATCGGTCGATATAATATCGCACTGACCTCGTACAAAGGGTACAATTTTAATATTATATAGTGAATTAATGCTTTGATTACAGTCTTACTATGACTATCGTTTAAAACATCATTATCCCAGCTTCTTTAATCAGAATTTTAATATGATTATAATTTTTCTGTACTTTTTATATTTTTTTCTAAAAAAATGATTACATATACAACAGGGTCTTCTCAAAGTGACCTTATTTTAAATATTTACGGTTGAAGGGAGTACGAGTGTCAGAAATTTTGTAATTAGAATTAAAATTCTGACCTAATGTTTTGAAGAGCACCACTAATGGAACAACTTGAGCCAAAACTTTTGAAAATCCATGTAGGAATTTTTGAGAAATAAGACATCAAAATGTTGGCAGGGAACAGACCCTTTACAGTTTTCCTTCAATTTGCATAAGATGTGTATAGGCCTTTAAATATATATGAACTTATAATTGGAAAATGATTAAATTTCATATACAGTCTGTTTTATGCATTTTAAAGTGACTAATGGACCAAGAAAATGTGATCCATGTGCAAAAACTTTAAGCATTGTTTGAATGGAAAAAACACGAGGATATAGAATGCCTCTGAAATCTGACGCTCGTACTCAATTAACCTGTTTTTAAGGTCACCCTTTGGACAAAAAATCTGAACAATAAGAGAGGTGACCTTTTCATTGAGGTCCAGAATATAAAGCTATAACTGTAATACGACAAAAACAAAGTGACCTGATAAGACACGTATTTGTCAAAACGAGGTGACCTTTATATAAGCTTTGTATGTACAGTAAACCACATTTGAAGTTCTTCTCAGGAGCGTGCAATATGCATTATACAGTCGGCTGGGTTTGATATGATGTTAGTATTTCTACAACCTCGCAATGGAATGATTTGAAAAAATATTTTAATTTAAAATATTGTTTTAGTAAAAGACGATTGTAAGAAGTTTATATTGTGAAATTTTACCATTATTTCATGAAAATGGATGACAGTTCATGTAACAAGAAATGAAATGTTTTATTACAGCTGACGAACATTTGTATCTAAAATTTTGTCGACTGAACTGATTATGTAAAGATAAACATAACTCCGGTTGTCCCGAGTTCCTATCGTTGTCTACGTTTGTCTTTTGTCTTATACGTGTTTTTCTTGTGTAGTTCCATTGCGAATTGTTGCATGTAATTTTAATCTTCAGCCATTGTAGGTGTTTCCTGTTATCCATTTTTTAAACATTCATTTTTACATACATTTCAATAAAACTATACCAACTCCGTTTGAGTTTCATGTAACTATAATTCAGAATATCTTTTATAAGCCATTTTATATTAGTTGAATGCGTATATATATATATATATATATATAGAGAGAGAGAGAGAGAGAGAGAGAGAGAGAGAGAGAGAGAGAGAGTCTGAGAAAACTACCAACTAGAAAACTTAATGGATATCGGATCGTCGATTAAGGACGATGCAGCACGAAAAAAATAATTATATAAGTTTAGAAGATTGTGCAACGATATCTTTAGAAAATACAAAAAATGTTAAAGATAAAGTGACAAAATTTTCAGTCAACTAATGACTTTCTTCAGGGTCTTAAACACGCTATAATATAATTGCGATTGATGAGTACATAACTCATCAATTTTGGAACATCATACATCGAATGTTCCATTTTTTTCCCTTTCACACTGGTAAATAGAAAATGTTAAATGTGTACACATAATGTCAAATATTTTTACATACATGTTTGAAATGAAACATCTTACAGTTAAACTAACCAAGACTGTTTGTCTATCACTAGCTTAAGACACTAGTGCTTTTGTCGGGCAAAGGATGACAGTGATTGTAAGAGCACTTTGCCAGTTTAATTGATGTTTGTTGACAATCCCGCACCCATGACCAATGAAGACATGGATGTAGCGTTGCTCGACAATTAGCAAAGAATTCCGCTTAAACCGGTACTAGGGGCCTTCTTGAACTTGCTGTGAGGTATGAGCAAAGCTCATTGTTGAAGGCCCCACGGTGACTTCAAGATGAAGAACAACAATAAAAGCGTTGTTCCTTTGCTTGTTTTTTACCATGTATTTGTAGAGACTTTGTTTCATGTGCATTTACTCCATATCATTTTATTCATCAAATAGATATTCGTCTAAGGTAAGGGGCAAACAGAGCGCCAGAGGTGAGAAATGATTAACGGATACACCATTCCCTCCGCGGAACTAGTATGCTAATGTAAGTTTGACAATAAAAGCTAAAACATCGCAAACTTCCCAGATTGGAAAACACAATCATGTGAATTTAGATACTGCATATAGCTATTTAAACAACTTTACCTCGTTACACTCGGGAAAAGACAGAATTTTTCACATTCGTGGAAGATATCCCTTATCTTTAATAGGATCTCGTATAAGATCGTATTAGTCTTTAAGTAACTAATGTCTTGATGACCTAGCACCAAGAGACAAGAAGGGGATCAGGATGAAGAGAGTAACAAAATAGGGTCGGAAAGTTTAAATATTTAAGGCTGAGAATAATATGATACTGAGGGGTATACCTCTCGTACAAAGTGCTTTCCTTACTTGATTTTGCCATTACTGTCGTACCCTTTTTGTAATGCGTTCCCTACAATTTACAATTACAGTATTGAAATAGACGACGCATCTGTGTTCCAAATGAAAACATTTTCAGCTACATTCACGTCCATCCTTCATTTGATATTACAAATTTTGACTCTATCTTATATTAAATCAATGATAGTATGACGAGTGCTGTTAACACAGTAGTGCATGCTTACATTGCCAAAACACCTGATGTCATTCTCGGTTATATGGGATTATACACTGTGAGTGCATTGGCTTTGAGCTTTATGCATTTTATTTCTGCTTTTCGTGGCTTTCTGTTTTCCAAATTTCTTGTTTTGGCCATGTCTCTGGACTTTGATTTTTGAAATTACGATTCCGTTGTTTCCACGATATTTTTTTTGCTTGTGGTTGTTTCATATGTTTTGCTTGTCGGTCTTCCAAACGCTTATATTTTATATGCACTGAAGAGACATACACTGTCAACCGTCTGTGGGCTAAAATTTACAACAGTTTTGCTATTTTTTAAAAATACTTATCGAATGTTTAAATTAAAGAAACGCTAATGAAACAATATTCAATTGAGATACTACTAACAAACAGCTAACATCTTCTATAATATAAGAAACTGGCACCTTAATAGTTTTTACTGTCTACGACCTTTCAACAGCAATTGCTATTGAGTTGCTACCGGAGAATACTGCAATGGAAGGATAAAAAAATTAGGTTTGGCATGCTCTAAAAACCAGCATTTCTTCTTAACCTAAGTCAGGACCATTACATTCGACAATTTTTTCCGGTGGATTCCACGTAATTTGTCTTTTTGTCTTATGGACTTCGGCTCTTGACATCTCTGTTCGATAATCTTTTATAACCCCTATTTGACAATAATTTAAGACAGAACGACTGAGTTGTTAGATTTTTTCATAGTAGGGCCTAATCTTAGGCCATTTCAATATAAAGAAATATTGACCAAGTTACAAATTACGCATCGCTTGGTAATTAAGACTCAATATCACCGGTACTGATAGAGCAACCATTTACATGATTTAATCAGATGTATAAAGTAATAACAAGTGTTTCTGAGGAAACTTTCAATAATTTTGCATGTTTAAAAATAATGCAAAATTATTTCTTTCTAAAGCTTAAATTTACGTCTTTTCTTCGTAAATCTATAAATTTCAAACCTGTAATTCAAGAAGCAAACTTTCCTTATACAGGAAAATGGCATAAATTTTCTATAAATTTTAATGGTAAAAAATGGAGGATGTGACTTCACCATCCTGCGACAACATATTTGTTTTATTATCATTATAATTTATTCAAATTCTCTGAAAACATCAGATATGAAAACTTTGTTTAGATTGTCATAAAACGAGAATAAATTCCATTATACTGAATTGTACTCATTAATATTTAACAGAGAAGTAATCGCTCCATCAGAAAATACTGCGTATTAGACAGTTTATTTGGCGGGGACATGTGTACACCATTTAATGATATTTGGATATAATGAAGATTGATTGATTGATTGAATATTGTTTAACGTCTACTCAGCAATATTTCAGCTATATCAAGACGAGAACAAGTTTGTTAATAAATAAATCTTTGGGGTATGGAAAGGGCCATGGGACGGGAAATTCTGACTGCCACTGGAAAAGTAGGGTAAAATCGTCAAGGGCGGGGAATTTAGCCTTGTAGCCGATCACCTACGGACCACCCCAAAAAGAGCTTGCTACAAGGGTTCTTTAACGTGCAGGGATATAATGAAGAGCGTATGTACAAAATACAGCAAAATAAATATTCTCGTCGCTTCAACAAATACATTACAGAATATAAGTTTCACCAACCTGAATCTTGTCTTACACTACCGAAAATTTTATTTCAACATAGATATGCAATAAACTTAATAAAATATGTTATAAAATAAATCATAGACACAGGAAAATACAGTCATACAACTAAAAGAAGCAAAAATAGTCAAGTAAAAGATATTTAGTTTCAAAATCTTATATGAGCCTTCAGTATATGGAAATTTCGTTAAAACGTGAGTAAAGGTCAAAAACGTTTTGAAGGGGGTGGTAAAGGGGGGTCCTCAGCACGAAAGAACGTGCTTAGAAATTGCCGAAAACGAATCACGAGGGATAAAAATGGCCAATCACGAAACACGGGAAATTGATGCTAGTAGTTCGCCAAAAACTTAATCATATCTAAAATTTTTTACCTGAAAGCTCTTAAAGCTCTTAAAATCAATGAAAATCTATGAAATTTTGCACTGTGATACTTTTCAGTACCGTTACAATTCTAATTGTAATAAGTTCCAATTTTTTACAGGAAAATGAACACTCACGAAGTATAAAATATCCAAAACGAATCACGAGCTCAAAATATGTACAAAAACTGGTAACGTGGAAACAACGGCAGTAGAATACCGAAGGAACAAAAGGGTGAAATTCACGAAAATCGAAGTCCAAAGACAGGGCAAAAACGAGAACACAGAAAACAATGACGTTAGACACAAATACAATGACGCCAGACAGACACAAAGCACAGAACCAGAAACCACAACATTCAGAAAAAAGGCACTCACAGTGTGAACTCCAGTGAAACTGAGAGTGACATCAGGTGCTCCGGAAGGGTAAGCATGTCCTGCTCTGTTAACAGCACCCGTCACACTGTGAGTGATTAAATCCGGGAAAATGTCAAAGTCGGTAGTCAAATCCGGGAAGACGGAAATCTAGCTGAAAATGTCCGCTTTCATTTGGGATACTGACACGTCATATCTTTCAATGATGCTATGGTGACGGCCATAGAATTTCTTGGGGGATGAAATTAACAAAGGTTGAACAAATCCCTGACTAAGCAGCTTTTGGGACAGTGTTTTTGCTCTGTTCAAAAAATCACTGTACAAACTACAAGCTCGACAGTAACGAATCAACTGTGAAATGTACACTCCATAGGCTGGAGAGGTAGGTATATTGCTGCTAAGAAAGGGAAAGTTCACAATGGGGAAATTAAAATCATCACGCTTGTCATATAGCTTAGATTTCAAACGTCCATCTTCGTCAATATACAATAAAAGATCTAAGTACGAAGCTGAAGTAGGTGTTTCAGTTGTTTCTTTAATTCCAAGCTCATTTGGATAGATCTGATGTAAATAATCCTTAAATTTAGGATTATTAAGAGAAAGCACATCGTCTATGTAGCGGAAGCTGAAATTAAAGGACTGGGCTAAATGTTTTTTGTTTTCTTTGAATAAGCCCTTCTAAAAACTTGGCCTCGTACGAGTAAAGGAAAAGGTCAGCTAATAGCGGCGCACAGTTTGTTCCCATAGGAATCCCTATTGTCTGTTGGAAAACACGACCTCCAAATTCAACAAAAATATTGTCGATCAAAAATTCTAACATTTTGATTACGTCAGTCTCGGTCTACTTCTTATTTGAATCGGTGTGGTTCTTAACAAAATATGTCTTGTCTTTCCCTACAACTAAAAAGGTGTATCTGCGTTCTCCATTTTTTGTGCAGAAACATTGATGTATTAAATCTGCAATTACTGTTTTCACTTCATTATGTGGCAGGGTTGTATAAAGTGTAGAAAAGTCAAAAGTTTGAATTCTATGGCAGTGGGTAAGACTGGTTGAGGAAAGCTGTTCAAGAAGATCTTTTGAATTTTTAAGGAATAATGCCGACACGCTGGTGAGGCATTAATTTACGAAATGGCCTTAGAGCTCATACAAATTTATTGCAGCAGGAGTTAACATGTGTGTTATGGTCTCATGTTCATTTACCAATATTCTTTCGTGAACTTTCGAAACTTTTACACTAATTTTGGAAACATAAATAGGAAATGTACTCCTACAAACACAGATGGCAAATTTGGCACATATGTACAGAGATGCCTAATACATGCTGCAATATGTCAAGCCGAACTGTAATTAAAGATTATTCATTCACTTCGTACATGGATGAACATTTCTGTTCAATGTCTATGGTATTTCTATAGCAATTGCTGTAGAGTTTTTTTGCTGGAAACTAACGCAATGGAATAGAGCTTTGCTGTACCATAAAACCGATTTAACTCACCATTTCATTTGAAATACCTGTACCAAGCCAGTACAATTGCTTTTACAATGTTTCCTTTGGTTGTGCACCTTTTTTGGGGTAGACATATATGAGAAATAAGCAACGAAGGTAATTTGAGTAAATGGAAATGAGACAAAGTCTCTATAAATACATGGCATAACAAAGCAAATAAACAACACATTTATTGAATTCTGCTTTGCATTGTCCAATATAATTAAATAATTTAAAAAATATTGTGGTATAGTTATGAACAAAACTTCTTTGTAATATTTTGGTAATATTTTATATAACACTACAAATAGATATTTATTTTTATAATGAATAAAATAAATTTACGGAAGCGTTTTAACACAAACTTTTTTTTAATATTTTGCGTTATAACGCAAATGATTGCGTTATTTCGCAAAGGTTTGCCTTATTTCGCAAAGGTTTGCGTTATTTCGCAAAGATTTGCGTTATAACGCAAAGGTTTGCGTTATATCGCAAAGGTTTGCGTTATATCGCAAATGTTTGCGTTATTACGCAAAGTTTGCGTTATTTCACAAAGTTTGCGTTATTTCGCAAATGCGTTATAACGCAAAGTACGTTTTAAATTATTAGATCCAACAATTAAAATCTAGAGTCGTGTACGGTTGTGTACGGATAGAATTTGATTTTCGGGCTTAAATGATTAAGCATGGAAAGATATATCAGGTTCACCAAATAAAGTGAAGATATGAAATAATATGATAAGTATCTCCTACGCACAAGATATTATCGAACGAGATAATCTTTTGACAAGCAATTATACTTTAAAAAGGTCAATATAATATTGTTTTGATGAATATTGTGTCAATCCAAATCAAATTTAAGGATTAAAAATAGTTACACCATATCAGGAAAGATATTCTCTAAAAGTTGTAAAAATGCAAATGGTAAAGAGAAATAGATTACGTAACATTAAAGAAGATTCAAATCAGTTTTGTACAATCCTTTAATATGTATTTTTCATTTTAATATTGTTATTGTAAATAATTTTTTTTTTCTTTTTGCGATAATATGCCAGGAAACATGGTATACCGATAAGCAAGTCTGTTGATCTATTTGACATTATATGTATTTATTGGAGGATCCAGGGGAGAGTTCCGGATGTTCGAGCCCCCTTTTCTAGATTTTTTTTTAATTTCGTGCAGAATTTATGTATATATTGACAAAAATGGTAAAAATCGACAAGAAGAAGCACATTTTTCTGGAATCTCATCGAAATCCCCCTTTTTGGAAGGATGGATCCGCCGGTGTTATGAGAAATAGCATGGACATGTAACTAATTAATCTTTGAGGAATGAGACATGGTGCGTCGACAGGGTAAAGCGTCTCCTGCTATGCCTGCATCACACTTCATGTGAGAAATGATATATCCAAAATTAATTTAAAGAAATAAATAAAAGTCGGAAGCATTCAACCTAAAACCGAAATTCTGTTTGTATTGTATTTATTTTTAAACTATCTTAATGTGAATGATTTGTTTGAAACTCTGTTTTATTATGTATATAAAACTATGAGAGCTTCACTCGCAAGCAATATTCGTAAAAACAAACCGAAAAAGTAAACTGACGGAAAAATATTGAAATAAAGGGTGTAAAAACAAAAATCAACATAAATTACACAAAACAAAAAAGCAAACAAACAAACACACGCACACACAAAGAAAAGAGCAAAACAAGCAAACAAAATATTACAAAACAAACATGATAGAAAAAAACAAACAAAAACGAAACAATAAAAAAATTGAGACATACCTTTTTGGGGTAAAAAAAAAAGATTTGTATTTTACGATTTGTCAGCAATCAAATGCGCCTATGACAAATGGCCAATAGACTTGTATATCGGTATACTATGTATTAATGTGGGATTTTTAGCTCACCTGACCCAAAGGGTCATTTGGGTCAGTGTGAGCTATTGCCATCACTTGGCGTCCGTCGTCCGTCCGTCATCCGTCCGTCTGTTAACTTTTCACATTTTCATCAACTCTCTGAAACCACTGAAGCAAATTCAATCAAACTTTACAGGATTGATGTATGAAAGATCCTTTACAAAGATTGCTCATTTCATTTCAATCCGACAAAAAACATGGCCACCACACAAAACATCCAAAACCATGCTGTTCAGCATTCTGTCAGGTGAGCGATACAGGCTCAGTGTCTGAGCCTCTAGTTTTTAGATATAATCGCTTGTCAAAAGATAGATTTCTTGTGCGTAATAGATAATCTTTAGAGAAAGAACAAAAAACAACGTATTATTCAGTTTAATTTGTGTATCTATTCTACTTTATCATGCTTCATCCTTTAGCCGTTATGTTGATTTAAGCCCGAAAATCAAACGCTACCCGTACACATACGTACACAAGTCTATATATCGATACACTATCTATCAATTTGAAATGAACTTTGCGTTATAACGCAAACTTTGCGAAATAACGCAAACTTTGCGTTATAACGCAAAATAAAAAAAAAAGTTTGCGTGGCGCTAATACGCTTCCGTATAAATTTACATCCAGTGCAATAATTTAACATTTTCTGTAATGGTTTGTAATAGTGATAAAAAGAGAGACATATCTTAAAAGGTAGGTGAGTTTTGTTTGTTTTGGTTTTTTGGTTTTTGGTTTTTTTTATTTGGGGGGGGGGGGGGTCAAAGAGAAATCATCTGTAGGACATATATGAGTAATTCAAGTGCTTTTAAACACTCTACACCAATGTCGAAAACAAATTACGATGGCGTGTTAGATAAAATTTCAATATATATATCGTATATAAGAAATTCTTTAATTCCAATAAAATTAATGAACCACTATTTTTTGTGTAGTCTTTAACAACGAGCAAATCTAAGTGAAATTTTCTACAATTATAGTCGACAACCCTACGTTTCTGTGTATCCACATAAAAAATTGACCTTGGACTATTAAATATAACAGTTGCAAAACAAAGGTAGTATATCATTATACACCCCGAGTAAAACGAGTGCATTCTTAAGGTAGATAGACAGTAATATTCATATCCATGAGATTTTGTTGTAAGTCGGTATAATTGAAGAACCAATCCTACTTACCCGAAATCTGTAAAAAAAATTATGGGTCACCATGCTTGCTTTTTCTAGAAATGAGATCAAAGTTGGCTAATCTTTAGCCATTTTCTCACCTAACTTTACATAGAATGCACAGGGAAGATATTGGAAGGCACTTTTTAGCTTAATAGACAAGAACTTTTTATCCATGAAATATGAAGTTTCATATCTGTCATTCAATAATGACGTCACAAAAGAAAAGCCGTCAAATAACTGTTCCGGCCCTGAAATCAAACCCAGGCCGTATCCGACTCTTTATTTTTCTAATGCGCGATTGAATTGCGCAGCGCAACAGTGTCTATCTACCTTAAATGATTAATTGTGTGAAATATCTGGACTTTTTCATAAGTAAAGTAACGACAGTAGAATACCGTAGAAACAAATGATTGGTTCAAAGACATGTCCAAAGCGAGAACATAGCAAAATTATGAAGTTGGATAATTACAAAATGCAGAAATAAAAATGGGTCAAAGACTCAAATGGTCGGGTTGCGTTTTGGTGTTTCTAGCTATAAAGTGTTGTTTTATAAGTTCCCTAATGGCTCTGTGTATAGAATATGTTGACAATATTGATAAAAAATGGCTAAGTTAAAAGGCCAGGAAAAATAGGAAAATAGGAGGAAAACTGTAGGAGGAGTTGATTTCACAAAATCAGTATCCCATTTTCCCCGCCCGCCCGCCCGCCCGCCCGCCCGACATTCATCATACTATAACCCGGATTTGCACTCCGTGCAACCCGGCCAGAAATACATCATTTGAAACCAGAGCACTTACAGTGTTGATGAAATATAGTTTAGTGCTTTCGAATTTAATCCAATAATCACTCATAAAATTTAGAACAAAATAAAATGGTATAGTTGGCCACGATTAAAAGGTAAAAAACACAAAATGTACAAATTAAAAAACACATAACAATGACAAAAAATGGAAAGAGAGGGAGGGAAAACTGCCCAATGTTTCGGCCTATATGGCCTTCGACTAGGGAACTACCGGGCTGAATACGGGGAAGAAGATGGATATGACGAGAGAAGGCAGACCTAATGGCGTGTCACAGATATTACCTGTAAAAATCGTGACAAATCTTGAACTTAATCAAAAACGAGAATTAAAACATTAGTTATCTGTACTATGCAAATATTAAACTTCAATACATAAATAATTTTATGCAATTGACTGCTTCTTTACATTCATACCAAAGGGTCGAGCAGTTTCAAGAAAATGGATGATTTTTTGTTAAAGCAACTGTCGTTGTTTTTCACCTGCACTAGTTTGTATAAGGACTGTTACATGCATGTCCAGTATGATGTGGGTAGCTCGCCGAAAATGTTCACTTACTGGGCAATCCTTACCATTGGTGACGCTCTGTTTATGTTCGACAAAGCGGTCACCTAATCTCCGACAAGTCTCGCCCACATAGATCATGTTACAGCGTTTACAGCCCACAGCATACACTACATTTTCAGTAGTACACGTGAAACCATTTTTTAGTTTGAAAACGTCGGTCGGCCCTACTACTTCATCGATTTCCCAAGTAAAAGGAGAAGTCAAACAGCGAGATTGCTTACATTTTTCGTGCCCTTATATTTACAGGGAGTTTGAGGAGAAGCACTCTTGAAAGAACTTGTAACAAGGTGCTGTTTAAGACTCTTTCCTTTTCTGAAGGCTGCAACGGGAGGCGAATCCTGGAAAACTGCCGACATATGTTCGTCCTGGAGAACTATAGATTTGAAGTTGCGTATCAAAATGTTTTTGATAGCTTCGTTGTGAGGGTGGTATGTCAGGATCAACGGAACCCGGTCGTCGGTATTTCTCACCCTCTTCTCCATAGCCTCGGATCTGGTCACACGGGAAACTGAATTCATAGCTCGATCCGAAATTTTGCTGGGGTAGCCTCACTTAACAAAAAAAAGGATTTCATTCTGCTACACTGAGTCCTGAAGTGCTGCTCGTCACTACAAATACGACGAAATCGCAAGAATTGTGACTTTGGAATGGCATCCTTGCATGACTTTGGGTGACAGGATCCATAATTTAAATAAAAGTGGGCGTCTGTCGGTTTATAAAACACTGTGGTAGAAATTTGCCCATCCTTGGCCAGTTTTCCCTCCTCTCTTTCCATTTTTGTCATTTTTGTGTGTTTTTTAATTTGTGCATTTTGTGTTTTTTACCCTTTAATCGTGGCAACCTATACCATTTTATTTTGTTCCATAGTTATTTTGTAGCCATCGCACAACATATTTATATTTTTACATAAAATTTAGAGTTGTCGTCTTTGCAATTATGATAGACATCCTAAATGAATGGCGAAAATCCGTCACTTTATGAGAAAAATAATTCGTATCCATCAATTTAAATTTACCAAAAAAAAAAATTTATTCGCTGCAAGATGAAAAATACTTCGTTTTTACACAAAAATTCGTCGCATTTTTTTTTATTGCATTGGCAGTATATCGATACATGTCATCTTTTGGTAAACCAACTTAATGATTGTTGTAACACATGTGCAAGGTAAACGAAATATATAACAATGAATGATTGACATTTTTTATAATCATGAAGGCCATTAAACATTTTTTCACGAAATAACCAGTTGGAATAGGCACAAGGAAGTCCTCAACATGCCTTATTACTTAAATTATTGGCCTAAATAAGCAGATAAAATGCCTTATAGTTAACAAAGTCATTAAATTCCATAAATAAAAACAACTAAACGTTAAACATTTCCCATAGTGCAATTCATTTATAGGAAAAAATAGTAATGGTGCATAACATGATTCCCCGCCACGTTTCACAAAATTTCAAGGGCATAACTCGAAAACCCTTGGACTTCTGAACCCCAAGTCATACTGGACCTGAGTTTTGTGATATACAACTTACAAACCAAGTCTGAAGATAATTTGTGATTTCGTTCACAAGTTAGCAGTCAGAAAACCTGAAACTCACAAAATTTCAAAGTTTCCAGGGGCATAAGTCCTAGTACCCCCAGAACTTTTGAACCAATATTGAACTTACCTTGAGTTTAATAATAACCAACTTACATACCAAGTTTGGGGACTGTATCTTATTTCATACACAAGTTATCAGTCGGAAACCCTGAAATTCACAAAGTTTCAAAGTTTTAAGGGTAAAACTCCAGAACTCCTTCGACCTTTGAACCCAAAATCAAGCTTGGCCTTGGTTTTATGATAAACAACTTACAACCAAGTTTGAAATACAAAAAATATCGAAGTTGCATAAAACAGTAAATTTCGTTACGCTGTATACGTGTTTCAAGGAGTTACCTCTCATCAGCAGCATTAAAATCAAATAATGTGGAAAGCCTTAATCCAAAAGTTGCAATAAAAGAAGTACTCATATCCAAATAAATCGAAAAAGAAAGCCAAATCCTGTACCAAGGACATCTACCGAGTGCGATACACGGAATGAAGCCTCGGTATTTTTAAGGGGTTAGAATTTTGATAAAAACAGTAAATTTCTATAACACGCAATGTAAAATTTTCATGTCAGACAAGTCTGACGATCGAGCTGGTGTATACCCTTCGGGACCTCTGTTCCACAAGCAGTGGCATCGGCACAATGGTTCAAAATACAAAAAATACCGAAGTTGCATAAAAACAGTAAATTTCGTTATGCTGTACACGTGTTTCAAGGAGTAACCTCTCATCAGCAGCATTAAAATCAAATAATGTGGAAAGCCTTAATCCAAAAGTTGCAATAAAAGAAGTACTCATATCCAAATAAATCGAAATAGAAAGCCAAATCCAGTACCAAGGACATCTACCGAGTGCCGTGCTATTTTTAAGGGGTTAGTATTTTGATAAAAACAGTAAATTTCTATATCACGCAAGGTAAAATTTTCATGTCAAACAAGTCTGACAATCGGGCTGGTGAATACCCTCGGGGACCTCTGGTCCACCAGCAGTGGCATCAAAACTGTATCTTATTTCCTTCAAAGTTATCAGTCGGAAACCTTTCGGGACGGACGGCCGGCCGTGGGTATCACATAATACCTCACAACTGCGTGTGTCGGTGTATAAGACTAAATCATATTGGATTCGATACGTGTCTTCCCAGCAGTGTAAATAATCAATGAAGGGATATGGATATATTTGAATCCACTGATCCACAATAGCACTATGCGCCAGTACGATTGCCGAGTTAGTTTAGAGGCAAATTGATATTAAAGAAAAAAGGAATAGAATCTTTAGTTTCACTATTTTCTTTTGGCAATGACAGAATACTAGGTTTAGAAATTATTGGAAGACCAACATTGCTTATTCGTTCTGCCATGCAAAGAAACTTATGAAAATTAACACAATTATCAGGAATTTCTTTGCTCCACTTCATGGTGTAACAAAAAATATAAAGGCTGTTGATTAAATATGAAAATGCCATCGGAATACCGAAAAATATGTACATGGGATATCGGACTTTCATGATAAAATCAGATAGCGGATTTGCAAAAAACTGTTTCTTGGATAGGTAAAGGGCACACCTCACAATATTTGATCATATATGAATCAGCAGTGAACAAACAATAAAAGGAGTTTATTCATATATCATTGAGTTGGTCTTAAATGGGCCAAACTGCTTTGGCTTGAACACCATGGATGTCTCAAATCCGTTTTGCTGTTTCAATGTTTAGGTTTTAAGACAGAAAAACCTCCACAACTCTCTAGATTTAACCGCCTTAGTTCATTGGTCCTCTGGGTGTTCGGCTGTACTTAAAATATATTCATTTTGAATGATCGAAACATATAATTTACAACCAAACTATTCGGATAGAAATTTTTCACAAAATATGTCCATGGGCATTTGTCAACTTATGTCTCTTCAGTGCAGATTAAATTAAAACATTTAGAAATTCATACACCAAAATATGTGTGAAAGCTTATGGAGAACACATTACCAATAGGATCTATAAAGAAAAACCCTAAATCAGCTAAGGACGGAGCTACAAATGTATTCAATAGGGATATAATCCTTAGGTTTTAACAAAATTTTGTAAAATAACACAAAAGTGGAAGGCAAAAATAAGGGGGAGCGCAGTATAATACCATATAATTAAGCATCGTATCGAATCGCTGTAGTAGATTCACGCAGCTACTGAGAATAAAATATAATGTTTGATGGAATAACTAATTTCTCATCTATATAATGATATTCATGCAATTGAATGTCTTTTTGTATTAATTTATAATGTGAACTTTAATATAACAACGGCAATAGAATACCGAAGGAACAAGGGAAACGATGACTACAAAAATCGAGAAGTCCAAAGTCATGGCAAAAACGACAACAGAGAAATCTTGAGAGTGAGATGACCCCATCTTGAGACAGGACAATGCACGGAAATAATAAGAAAACATTAAAAACTAAGGCACTCATAGTGTGAACTCCCATGAAAACCGGGATTGATATCAGGTGCTCCGGAAGTGTAGCATGTCCTGCTCCGCTAGCAGTACTCGTCACACTATCAGTGTAAACGACGTCTATCGAAAAGTAAACAATTTCAGACATTGATATCGGAAGTCAATGCAGCCAATCATGTCAGCGTATTTCCAAGTATGAAAATGATATAAGAATTATGAACAACTAAAAGTACATCTGATCTCTGATAGCGGTATGATTGAAACGATATTAATGTTTGGATATGCAAAGCCGTTTTATGTTTTTGTATTTATCCCTATTTTTGCAATGGACTAAAAGCTTAGGCCAGAAAAATTTGGCTCCTATTTTGATTCGCCTGAATCGTGTAAATATACAATTTTTCAAAGACATAACAAGGCAAAATTTATAAGCATCGCCTGTTTTTTTCTATACTTGATTTCCTTACTGGCCTACAACTCGTTAGGGATGATATATGAACAAAGGGATTAAAAGGCCCTTTGACACTCGATTTATAAGATCAGATGACTGGTTAGAATATTTGTTGGACAGTCAGTATTTACCAATGTTCCCTAGTTCATTCTGGTTTATTTGCATAACTGAAACAAGCATATGAAGAGAAATTGGTTCAAATGGCAATTTTCGTGTTATGTTTCTAATTACATAGCAATACATCTATAAAAAATTGCCTCCAACTTCGATATAACTAAGCAATACAGTAATTGGCACGAAATATACTTATATACCTGTGCATACCATAACTGCTAATCCGTTGCATATTTTATCAAATTATATTATCTGATCACAGAGGAATGAAAATACATGTAGTTACATAAAATTTCGTTACACGTAATGATTTGATCTGAGGATTTACCGAAGCATAATGACGTTTTTCTGAAAGGTTATAGTGCGGATTGTTTTACTGTAACAGTTTAATTTCGGTAATATGTAAGATCAAAATGGATTATATGAATGTGACTATTTGCTAAAAAGGCGTCTGGTACACAAACAATACAGGAATTTTTCCGTATATTGACAAAGGTATAGGGGAGTATGATTTATGTTACGCTATGTAGTATAAAATTGTTGATGTCCTGATTTTTTAATAAGTTTTTTTTTCTATTCAAGTATTATTTTAAAATATAGATTTGATATATGTTAAATACAATTTGCATTGATTTATTCTAAACAGTTAAAATTTTTTATAGGCATTTAATAAGGGTTATCTAAAAATACCCTCCCCCACAAGAAACAAAAAAAAAAAAAAACAAAAACAAAAAAAAACAAAACAAGAAAACAAACATCATGGTGACTCCAGGATGAAGAACAACAATAAAAGTGTTGCTTCATTGCTTGGTGACTGGCAATGTGACGGATGCGACGAGTGTTTACCCTTCCGGAGCACCTGATGATACCTCAGTTTTTGTAGGGGTACACACTGCTAGGGCTTTAGTTTTGTGGCGTCCTTGTTCATTTGTTTTGTCTTCATCATGCTGTCTAAATTCGTGTTGGATATGAATTGCCGTGATTTGGGATTTTGATTTTGGAATTTCCCCTGTTATCATTTTTGTTTCGGTAGTCGTTTGCTGATATGATTGTTTTACCATGTATTTGTAGAGACATGGACTCGTGCACATAACTCCATATCACTATATTGCTTATTGCACTCATGATGAAATAACTACCTTTTTCAATTTTTTTTATTTATTTATTTTTTTCTAAAAACATTAATAAGTAAATATATACAAAAGCATAACAAAAAACTATTATATATGTTTTGTTGACCTAAAAAAGGCCATCCACTCCCTGTGGAGAAATGGCCTACTATATAAACTGTTAAACATTGGCGTTGGTACAAAATTGTACAATATTATAAAAATCACAGTTTAAGAATACTGAAGGGGCTTTTAAACATAATAATAAATTCTCAAAATATTTTCAAACAAAGAGAGGACTACGTCAATGAGATTCGATAGGCTCTACATTATTTAATTTGTTTATTAATGACCTTCCCAATATATTTAATGAAAGCGATTGTTTTCCACCATGTCTTTTACAACACACAGTAAGCAGTCTGTTGTTTGCTGATAACCTTATCATTATATCTGAAACCAAATGTGGTCTTCAGAACAGTTTAAATAATTTAGCATGTTATCGTGATAAATGGCAGTTAATGGTTATATGTGAATAAATGAATAAAACAAAATCTATGATTCTTCAGAAAAAAAAAAAATCTTAAAAAAGTTGAAAACTTTGTAACATATAAAAACGAATTAATTGAAAATGTTACAGAATTTAAGTTTTTAGGTAATATAATAAAAAGTAATGGGAATCTGGCAAATAGCTGTGAAGATCTCGAAAAATATTATTTGCCATAAAGTCCTATACTAATTGTTTAACTGAAGTTTCGACTAAAATTGCTTGCAATCTATTTGAAACTTTAGTTCAACCCATTTTACTGTACAACTCAGAATTTTTTTATATGGATATATATTTAAAATATTTTAGAGCAAAAGCAAGAAGTAAAAAAAAAACAATTCCAATATTCAAATTTTCTCTTTTCTTGAAAAAAAAACAACTTTAGAAAAAAATCATATTCATTTTTGTAAGTCTTCATTTGGATTTAAAGGAAACTCTACAAATATTGCTGCTCGTGCAGAATTGGGAAGAACCCCATTGGAAAAATATATTAATATACGCTCGATTTTATATTTTGCGAGATTACATTCACAGAAACTAAATCCTCTATTAAAAGATGCCTTTAATACAAGTCAGTTATTGGAAATGGAAGGCACTTATACTTGGTATACATATGCCAAGAACATATGTTTAGATATTGGTATAGAACAAAAAGAAGTAGAAAGTTTTTGTACAGACAAATCTTTAAAACTATTAAAAAAATTTGTTAAAAGAACAGCAGATGAATATTATAATAATTATAATAAATTGACCAAAAATAAAATAAACAATCTTGATGAGAAAAGTAAAAAATTATTTATACAAATTCATTAAAACTGATATTGGTAAACAAGACTATTATTTTGGTCACCCAAATTTCGAATCCAGAAAAATAATTACAAAATTAAGAATATTTGACCATAAACTTCTTGTTGAAATAGGCAGATACAAGAAAATACCAAGAGAAAATAGATTATGTCATAATTGTGAAAATAAAATTGATAATGAATGTCATTTCTTTCTTCATTGTACATTAAATAAAGATTTAAGAAATAAACTTTTTCTTCATTTTAAAAAACAGAATAACTTTGGCTATACATCAGAGGTAAATACAATAAAAAGGCTTCTAGACCATGAAACACCTGAAGATATTAAAGCAGTTGTATCCTTCATAAAACAGTCATTAGAACTGAGGAGAGAGGATCAAAGGTTTGGTTTATAAATATCTAAGTATTTTGAATTTTTGTTTATATGTTTTGTACTTGTTTTGCATGCTCTTGTTCCAAATTGGAATTGTGTTTTGCATTAATAAAGTTATTAATGTAAAGCGTTAATAACTGATTTAACTGTAAGCGCTATTTTCAATCCGTAAATTTAGTCTTTAAGGTGAAAGCAGAAAACACGAAAGCATGACATCATTGCAATGTACATCATAGCTTTCATCGTCAACTGACATTTTTTTTCCTTTAGTGGATATATATATATATATCATGTTTGAATTTAATGAATGCTATAATTTTTCAGACATTTACATGCATAATGCGTAAAATAAAATTCAAATCGGCGCAAATGTAATGCAAATCGGCCCAAATTTAATTCAAATTTACCCAAATGCAAATATGCCAAAATGCAAAACGCTGGTTTAATTAAATGTAACAATGCTACATTGCAGGTGTCTTAACTCGTGCTATTACTTGAGAGACATAAGTTTTCGAAATACGTATATGCAGAAACAAAATTCACAATAACTTCGGTATTTTGTCTTTTATTCACATTTATATTTCATGTTTTGAATCTGCCGATGTCATTTTTCAACAAAACAAACATAAAACTTTCACAGTTGCATCATTTTGTATGCACTGAAGAATATTTATGATTATCCATAATTCATAACAATGCGCTGTGATACAAGGGACAGTAGTTAAAAGCTGTATATTTGCCTTTAATTGAGTTCAATAATGAAAATGTTAGGGTTTTCAAAGTAACACTACAGTTGATAGCCATTCCTCGGCATTTGAATTTAGCAAAAACGTTTTGTGTAGATCGGACACATCTTCCAAGTGTAAGGCTGTTTGTTTCTTTATTCCTCAGTATGAAATACAGTATCAGAATTAATATCAGTAACTGGTTAAGCATTTTAACAGTTTTTCAGTGTGAACAATTCAGCACATAGAACATATAGAAGTACAGTTTTGAAACAATATTAATGTAACCCCAGACGTATTCGGGGTGACATGTTGCTTTTCTACGTTTCTTCTGATTATTATTCTTCCTTTTCCTTTTTCTTCATATAACTTTAGTCCGAGCGATTAGTTTGAAATGGCTGAATGTAATGATTTCAAAATTTTCACAAAGTTGGAGCATCATCTGAAGTTGTATGCTGTGCGTCTAAAATTTTCAAAATGGCCGCCATTTAAAGATGGTCGCCAATTTACGTACAAAAAATGGGGATTCTAAATCTCAGGAACTGCTTGGAGGAATTAGTTCATATTTTGCTAAAATGTTCAGTAAAATGAGAGGAAGGAATGTATGCGACAAAAATTTTCAAAATGGCCACCGTTTCCAAGATGGCGGCCTAAATACGTAAAAAGTTCGACTTTGTCCGATTTCAACGAAAATTGATTTCTAGGTAGATTTTGAGGCTGCGATTAAGGTGGGATCATCGAATGGGAAGTTTGCGGTGACATCGGCTTTTGCTTGCAATTGTAAATCTAGTTTAAATTGCTATTTAACTTCAAAGTATCCGGGATACCCGGAAACAAAATAAACCGAGTTAAATTGCTATTTTACTTCAAAGTATCTGGGATATTTTGTCTCTCAAACTTATTTTTTTTGCTCCATAGAACAATATAAAATAATTAGTTATATATTTATCTTTTCACATCAAGAAGCACAAAGAAAATATTAGTATTTGAAGAGAAAGCAAGATGTGTTTGTGAAACACTGCCCCCGGCAGCAACCATGTCTACCATACAAAATAAATACTAAAACTGCAATCACTAGAAATTAAGGTTAAGTAGACATTTGTACTAGGCTCCATTAGATGTATCCTTATATAGAATATCAAGCCTCTTGCAATTGTAATTTACGAGCTAAAAGCAAAATCTAAATTGTGACCTCTGTGACCTTCACTTTTGACCTGACCTTAATGAAATTTGCATAATGATATTCAGCTTTATATCATCAATATACATGCCGAATATGAAGGTCCTATCACATCTGGTTGGAAAAATATCGGCAATGTTTAAGTTTTCAAATTTTCACTCAGTGACCTTGACCTTTGACCTGACCAAAATTTTTTGGGGTGAATTTGTATTAAGCTTATTTAGATCTATTCACATATAGAATATCAAGCCTCTAGCAATTGTAATTAACGAGCTATAGCAAAATCTAGATTTTGACCTTTTGACCTCTGTGACCTTGACCTTTGACCTGACGTTGGTGAAATTTACATAATGCTGTTTAGTTTCATATGACCAATATACAGGCCAAATATGAAGGTCCTATCACATCTGGTTGAAAAGATATAGGCAATTTTTAAGTTTTCAATTTTGCACTCAGTTACCTTGACCTTTGGTCTGACTCAAATGTTTTTGGTGGATTTGTATTAAGTTTCATTAGATTTATTCACATACAGAATATCAAGCCTCTAGCAATTGTAATTAATGAGCTAAAGCAAAATCTAGATTTTGACCTTTTGACCTCTGTGACCTTGACCTTTGACCTGACCTTAGTGAAATCTGCATAATGCTGTTCAGCTTCATAAGACCAATATACAGGCCAAATATGAAGGTCCTATCACATCTGCAAAATTGAAAAGATATAGGCAATTTTAAAGTTTTCAATTTTGCACTCAGTGACCTTGACCTTTGACCTGACCCAAATTTTTTTGGTGGATTTGTATTAAGCTCCATTAGTTCTATTCACGTATAGAATATCAAGCCTCTAGCGTAAATAACGAGCTATAGCAAAAACTAGATTTTTACCTTTTGACCTCTGTGACCTTGACCTTTGACCTGACCTTTGTGAAATTTGCATAATGATGTTCAGCCTCACATGATCAATACACATACAAATTATGAAGGTCCTATCACATCTGGATTAAAAGTAATGAGCCAGGTTAAAGTTGCGGACAGACAGACATACATACATACATACAGACAGACAGACAGACAGACAGGACAAAAACAATATGCCCCCGATCTAAAGATCCGGGGGCATAAAAAGTCAACAGTTTAGGTCAATACATGCAATTACCAATGAAAAGATATGGAGCAAATACACATGAGACAAAGTCGCTACAAATTCATAGTACATATAAAACACGCAATGGAACAACGGTTTAATTGTTATTTTTCATCTTGAAGACTTCATGAGAAACTCATGCAGTAATGAGCTTTGCTGATGCCTCGTAGTAACTTCAAGACGGTCCTTAGAACTGATTAATGTGTAATACACTGCGATTGTCGAACGTTGCTAAATCCATTAACTTTTTAACCCATTGATGCGGGATCGTCCAACAACATAAACTAAAGGGAAGAGTTTTCTTACAACCGCTTCTATCTGTTGTTCGACTAAAGACTTACAGAAGACAACAAAAAACTCGGCACTTGGGTCATTTCTAAAAAAAAACTGGCATAATGAAATAGTGAGATTTGAGTACTTTAAACAGAAAGTAAGAATATTTGGGATTTTATACGAAAAAGTAAATGCGAAAATTTGAAAGCATAAAAGTGTATCGATATTATATATTCTCGAGCAAGTACTAAATAGCTGAAATTTTGAGCAAGCATATACCTCCAGCACACAGACCTTTTTATTGTCTGAACACACTACAGGAGAGACAAACTCCAGTTTAAAATTTACAGTGAAAGGAAATGGAGTATATGCACATGAAACAAAAATTCTGCAAATTCGTAGTGAAAACATGTAATGGAACCATTTAATTGTTGTTCTTCGTCTTAAAATCATTATGAAGCTTTCAACAATGAGCTTTTTTTCATATGTCATAGTAAGTTTAAGACAACCCTAGCACCATTTCATGCATCATACATCATAGTAAGTTTAAGACAACCCTAGCACCATTTCATGCATCATACATCATAGTAAGTTTAAGACAACTGTTATAGGTAATTAAATATTGTAGATATTTTTAAAAAACGCATTTTATTTATTGCTTTTATTTTGTATGGCCTTGATATTATGTATTTTTTTGGCCTAGTTATGTAACTTGTTTACAATAAACAATGGTCAAGGTTATTACACCTTAGAACATATAGAAATTTCTAGAATTTAAATTCAATATTTAACACATAGAATTTTGTAGAAGTTTTCCTTACATAATCATTCTAGTCATGTGATTGTCAGTTGATTAGAATGTTCCAGTTGTATCTTATGGATAGATTTTTCTAGAAATAATAAATGTATATAAATAAGGTAGCAGAAAAGGGTTCATGCAGTCAGTTTAAGTTTATACAGGATTATCACGCACATCTTTTGTATTGGAAATCGACATCAATTATTGTGAATCTATTATCAACTATTTAGTGAGGATTATAAGGATTATTCTATTGGACATTTATTGGCGGAATAAAGTGAACTATTCATTTGGATTATTACTTGGACTTCATTATTGTCAGATACGTCATATATTCTACTCAATTTGTAAAATCATTATTTTTGTCTTATTAAAAGTTAATTTGAGCCAGTTTTGTTTTATCATTGCTGACTTCAATTGACACTAATTTATTGGTTGTTTCTACCACACAACACAATCCTAGCACCATTTAGAGTGGCATCATTTGCAAAGTGTCAAAACACTACTACCGTGTTCTTTTTATGTAACCCCAGACGTAGTCGGGTGACACGTTGTTATTCTACGTTTCTTCTGATTATTCTTATTCTTATTATTATTATTATTACATGTACTCAAATAATGTTGTCCGAGAGATTATTTTGTAATCGATGGATGAAATGATTTCAAACTTGGAAAAAGGTTAAACCATCATCTGAAGTTATATGCTGTTCATTTGAAATTTTCAAAATGGTCGCCGAAATACGTCAAAATTTCAAAATTATCAGAATTCAACGAAAACTGATTTTAACCTAGATTTTGAGGCTGTGAATAGGGTGGAATCCTCGAATTGGGGGTCTGAGGTGACATCAGCTATTGCTTGCAATTGCAAATCTAGTTTATTATTGATGTTGGATCGTCAAAAAACCACAGAATTTATTGACAAGGTGTTGTTTTACAAATTCTTCAAACGCTGTCATATGTCGCCTGACATAAAATGTATTTTTAAACGTAAACTTTAAGGCAATATAGGTACTTGTAGCGTAATTAACGATATTATCATCACATTTAATGGCAGAAAATAACAATTACACATCACATGGTAGTACTTAAGGAGGCTCACTCATCAAATTTTTGAATTTGTTTTTTATTTCCGAACCCCTCTGGTTTTGTCCAGTTCAATGGCTGAAAGAATTTTGCAAACGGACCCCCACTTTTTATTTCATGAATAAGTTCTAAAGGTCAAATTAAAACACATGGCAATTTTTCTAAAAATTCTTGATATAACTTCTTAGCTTTTGGACAAAAAATCATCCTGATATTAAATTAAAGGAAAATCTAGAGAAATCCATTTTCCGCCAAAGTGTTTAATGACTTGTATCTCGGTAAAAAGCACACGGACTTACATATTTCTTTTTATCATTTCATTTAGTTTACAATGCTTAGTAAAATGAAATAGGTTTCAAGAAATCCTTGATATAAACAACATCAGGAGTGAGCCTCCTTAACACATTGATAGCATAAGAAGGAATTATATGTACCAAAATTACAATTTGAATTACTTGTGCATGTTGCTAGATAACACGAATCCGTATATTATTTTCATTATTAAAAAAGAACCACGTTATATATTTATATATATATTTTTTTCACATGGTACAGGTGCATGCACAATTCTTTTATTTTGTTTGCAGTAAAGTAATTTTGATTAATGATGAGTTTTGCATAACAATGCATCGGGTATACCAGGTACAATATGAAAGCGCAGTATTTACATTCAATATATTTTCATAAATAATGAATATCTTAATTAAGCATACACTTAATGGCCCATTCAATGTGTCTGGAGTATTTCTCTCCTCTGTAAACATAGGAACAGCTTTCAAAAGGTAAGGGTTATTAACAAAATCACTTTTGTTGTCTATATTAAAGTCTACAGTTTAAGAATTATGTATAAAAACTGGTCTTACAATTTAAAATATTGAAACACGACATTGGAAATAGGGAAATCAAAATACTCAAAATTATAATTATAGAAAATTAACGGGAGTGGAAGTCAGATACTTAAAGATATCCCTTCACACATACGTTACATGTATTGAATTATGTTAAAAATGACGAAACACATATTGAGAAGAAAACCAAAAACTTAGTTCAATTTTTAAAAAAAAAATGGGATATTATTACTTAATAAACAAGCGTCATGTGTATTCTGAAACTAATTCACAAAATTAATTTTTGAAAGCTGTGTATTAGAACAGCTAAAATATCAAAGGATCAAATAAGATATACGAAACAAAAATCAGGAAAATATTGATTAAATTGGACAAAATTTTTCGTTTCAAAGAGGTCATTTAACACTAATATGAACATTTTCTTCTTTGTTAAATGAATACTTTATGTAATAAGAATATGATGATTTTATCAAGAAGGCCAATGTTTCAGTCATGATATGTAAATGATACTGTAATGATATGGTGCTAGGAGCCGTCTTGAACTTTCGACACAAACTCGTTCAAAGCGATTGATGAGGTAAAATTTACTAAAACTGAATTATTTGTCATTTGTCAAAATTAAGTTAAACTGCAGACAAAAAAAAAAAAAACAAAAAAACAAAAAAACTTTCAACTTAACTTATAAAAAAGCATCAATATTTTATGTCGCAACATAATAATTTCCTTCGGAAGAATATGATATTTGAAAAAGAACTAATTTGTTTTGCCAGTTTTAAAGATTGGGTTTGTACTGCAAACTTAACATCGTTATTTTTACATATCACTTATGCTTAACGCCATGAATCTGTTTTATTTTATAACATAAATGCTCCTTCAAAAGGATATGATGAAGTTAAAATTCTCAAAAACTGAAATGTTCTGGTCATTTGAAAATATTATGTTCCAATTACAGGATTAAAATTCTTTCTATTCCAACATTCTTTTCCTCAAATCCGTAATTTTTCTTATACATTTAAAATGACAGAAAAAAATGCAAATTAAAAAATGATGTAAATTTTTCAAAAAAAAAAAAAAAAAAAAAAAACCGTATCCATTTTAGTGATTACGAAATAGATTATTGCAATTGGACTTTATGCGAATAAGAACATGGGCAGACCTCAGATTTGTCATTATTTTCTACCTAGCGACAGCGAGGTATTAAATGAAGACAAAATAAGGTCTGACAATGTTCTTTTTCGTATAGAGCCCAATTGCAATAATCTATTTCGATTCTCATGTACTGAGCCGGACTCAGCGAGCATAACCTAGTTCGTGGGCCCAATTCAAAACATAAACCAAGTGACTGTTCGGGAACAGGAAGAAACACAAGTGTTGATCTATATTTTAATTAGCCGGTGAACAAATTGGTAAAAACCTGAAAAATACAATAATTAACAATCATAAGTTATGTGTCCAAAATAATGAGAATAAATGGTCCACTTATGCTACCGTAATTAGAGTAAAATGTAACATATTTAAAAACACAATAATTTCTATGAATAAACACAAATATGACGTGTGTAATATTATGCATGGAGTTCCGGTATAGTCACAAAAGAATACAGTTGAATTGCTGTAACGCAGGGAATATGTGTTCCATAATTATATCTGGATGTATTTAAATGTCGCTATCTGCTTGCCATACATTCTATATTTATATGAATTATGCAACTGAATAACGATTGTTTATCTTCCTCTTCTAGACGGAAATAATAAATAAAACCTTGAAATACTGTGATGAAAGTTGTAAATATAATTATAATCAACAGTTGTACGTTTCTGTGTAGGATGAATATTTCGTTAAAGTCGATATTTATAGCAAATTATGCAATCAACGTGTACAGCTGATATTTACAATAAACTGTTGTGTAGTTACGTTAAATGGATCAATCTTCATCCAAATATAATGAAAATATAATGTAAAACTTACACTGTTATTGAACTAGGTTCTTAGTTCCAAAGTTATTGGACATCAATATTGTCGTGTCGCTGATTTGATTTACCCGAGAAAGATGGAGTCGGGAAACGAAAAACCAAGAGGTGTCATTCGGTCCCGGGCATTCGATGTATTTGGAATTCTTCAAATAATAAACATAAGGATAAATTTAGTTGTAACAATACACTAATTTTGACAATACACTCCCTGTCTGATATCTACTTGATATCACTATTCTTTAAATAAACAACATAATTTATTTTATTCTCTTCGCAATATTCCTGAATATAATTTATATACATTTTATACACTATCTTCAACCAGAAGAATTATCTCGGTGATCGGCCGAGTATACACTGTCGGCTTTCAGTTGACCATTACACGGACTTCTACTTTCCTGACGTGATCATTGGAACTTTTTATTGCGTTGACAATTCTTCCAATTGGCCATTCATTACGGCATAAACCTTTGTCCTTTACGAGAACGACGTCGCCGGTCTTCAAATCACGTTGACTGTCGATCCACTTCTGCATCTGTTGTAGTTAGGGAAGATATTCTTTCCTCCATCTAGACCAGAACATGCTGGTTAACGCTTGAACTCGTTTCCATTCATTCCGGTACAAGTCTTTCCTGTCGGTTGATTCAGGAATAAACTTGTGTTGAGTCTTTTGTGTCAACAGCATAGTTGGATTTAATATCAGTGGTGACTCAGAATCAGTTGATACAGACGTAAGTGGCCTTGAGTTGATAATGACACAAACTTCGGCCATAGATGTGTTAAGCACATCGTGCGTTAATGTGTGTCCTGTAGATCCAATGAGCATGGAGTCTAATATTCTTCTTTCGATGCCAATCATACACTCCAAAGCTCCACCCATATGGAACGAGTGAGGAAAGTTGAAAATCCAGGATGTCCGGGAGTCTGACAAGTATCGTTTGATTGGCCAATCTTCCACGTTGATCGGGTTTAAATTTAAGTCATTTATAGTTCCAATAAAGTTGGTTCCACGGTCAGACCTAAATATCTTTACTTCTCCTCTTATTGATGTGAAACGTTTGACTGCATTGATAAATGCAGAGGAGCTCATTTCTTCGACCAGTTCTATGTGGATGGCTCTGCTTACTAAACAAGTAAACAAGATGGCCCAACGTTTGGAGTTTGCACATCCACCACGTGTTTTTCTTGTGACTATGGTCCAAGGTCCAAAGGCGTCCACTCCTTCATTTGTGAAAGGAGGTGCTGGATCAAAACGATCCTCAGGCAAGTCTGCTTTAATCTGATATTCTTCTTTACCTCGTAACACAGCTACGAATTAGAGAGGATATCAACAGTCTAATTCCGGTTATCCAACAACCTGCAGATCGAATTGCACCATCTGTAAGGTGACGACCTTGATGTTTGGTCATCTCGTGAGAGTGTCTAACTATAAGAGTGGCAGTGTGGTGACGTCCGGGTATAATTATAGGCATTTTTCTTTAATACCCAAGTCTGATTTAGCAATGCGTCCGCCAACTCTTAGAAGTCCTTTTTCATCCAAAAATGGATTCAGATTGGCAATTGAACTTCTTTTACCAATAGGAATCTTGCGACTTATACAATCTATTTCATCTTCATAAACTTCACGTTGTACTGATGATATGAGGAAATCTGCTGCTTCTTTAAGTAAAGTGTTGTCAGCTTCAAGCTTTGAACTCCCCTTCAGACGCAAACGGGCAGGGACGAACGTTTAAGGAATGCAATTCCACGTATAAGGGCAATACAGTCTGAGAAGTGTTGGAATCTGTCAGTTGCTATGTTTATGACTACCTGGTGTAGCAAGTGTTTTGGCAACAGAAATATCTGGAGAAATATGAGGACGAATCTCACCATCATCGTCGGGGTCAACAAGCTGGTATTTTACCCCAGAGTTCTGACTGGGTTCACAAGTGAGAAGGCGTTTAGGTCCAATTAACCACTCACTATTATGAATGTCAATAGCTGGCATTGATCTTGTGGCTGCATCAGCCGGGTTTTCACTTGTGTTCACATAATTCCATTGTTCTAGACTGCTGAATTTTCGTATTCTTTCTACCCTATTTCCAACATAATGTCGTGGACTTCGAGTGCACGAAACTAATAAATATACAATAATACGAATAAATGCAACTAACCTGGAATCCTTAGTCCGATTCGGAAGTCACTGAATACAAATATCCAACAGGACAGGAAAGAATGTCATAATAATACAACTTCAATCTAATTGCACATGGAGTCTAAACTTGTGTAGTCTTGGGTATTACGTCATCACTGCACACACATACATTCCAATGGCATATACTAAAAGCTGGACTGGTGACGAGTTCTGGTGACGTAGTCTGTACTCGGCACGACATATAAAATCTTCTGGTGTTGTTTGAGATGTAACCCAGTACGACCTTACTATCTGTGTAGTATTTGACACAATCGATGAACAGGTCTAGCTGTTCTAATGCACACTGTGCAACTTCTACTGCCAATACTGCAGCACAAAGTTCCAAACGAGGAATGTTGTGTCCATTTGCTGGAGCAACTTTAGCCTTTCCCAATACATAGCCAACTTTTGAATTACCATCTTCATCTATTGTGCGAAGAATACTACTGCAGCTACTGCTTTTTCTGACGCATCTGAGTAAACATGAAGTTCTTTGGTGACTGCTTGGCTTAGGTAAGGTACATAAGTACGTGGCATACGTAATGTTTCTACTTCTTGCAGTTCATCTCACCAAGTTTCCCATTCTGAAGCAATGTCATCCGGGACAGGTTTGTCCCAATCAACTGTTGTTGAAGTCAGGTTTCGTAGAATCAGCTTCCCTTGGATGATCACTCGAGCTAAAAATCCAAGTGGATCATATCTGCTGTTTATCGTTAATAATACACCTCGTCTTGTTATGGGTTTCGTGTCCAGCGATAGCTGGAATAGGAACATGTCTGTGTTGACATCCTATATTAATCCAAGGCTACGCTGGAGTGGTTTATTGTTGGCTTCAAGATCTAAATCTTTCAAGTTTGTAGCTAAATCACTTGTTTGAAATGCAGACATGACTTCAGCACTTTTGGATGCGAACTTGTGCAGACGGAGATTTCCGTACTTCTTTAATGCTGCTTGAGTGTCTTTGACGACTTTGATGGTTTCTTCTGCTGTTGGGAACGAAGTTAATCCATCATCAACATAAAAGTCTTTAGTCACAAAGTTTGTAACATCTTGGCCGTACTCTGGCTCTGCGGCCTGTACTGTCTTACGTAGCCCCAACGTTGCCACTGCTGGGCACGGACTGTTGCCGAAGACATGGACTCTCATTCGGTACTCTATCAATCCTTTATCAATATCATTGTCTTTATACCATTGGAATCTAAGGTAGTTTCTGTGATCTTCTCTCACTACAAAGCAATGGAACATGTGTTGAAGACCAGCAGTAACAGCAACCATCTCTCTCCTGAAACGTATCAGGACTCCCAGTAAGCTGTTTGATAAGTCTGGACCAGACATCAAAACACTGTTTAGGGATACTCCGTCGAACTTTGCAGGGGAATCGAATACACCCCTGATCTGCTGAGGTTTCTTGGGATGGTATACTCCAAACAACGGTAAATACCAACATTCTTCTTGTTCTTGCAAAGGCGGAGCAACTTCCGCATGGTTATTGTCTAATATCTTTGACATTAATTCTATAAAATGTTTTCTTTTGAGAGCGTTCCTCCTCAGACTGTTTTCGAGGAATTCCGCTCTTTTAACAGCTTGTTACCTGTTGTTTGGAATTTATTTCCTTGGTGTCCGAAATGGTAACGGAGATACCCAACTGCCTGTGGAGTCTCTCAAAAACTGGTTGTCCATTTGTTTCATAAATGTTTTATCTTCATACGACATTCCTGGTTTGTTGTCATCTTTTGTCTTAGCAAAGATATTATATTCTAATATGTCTACTGTTTTGGTTGCAGTATTGAAACAAGCGGGATTTGGTTCCCGTACAGAAATTTTACTTTCACATGGTCTTATTGTCGTAGGTTGGCCAGATGGTAGGACAAATGTTTTCTTCACAGATAAGTCTGGAGTTGCATGTTGATAGTTCAGACAGATTTTTCCGATGACTACCCAGCCCAGTCTTAATTTCTGGGCGAATGGTCATCCAGGTGGTCCATATCTATAATCTAGGACATGATGGACTTCAGGGAGATCTCTTCCTATGAGCAGCATTATCTTCCTGCTATCTTTAATTTGCGGGGTTCTTCCAGCTATGTCTTTCATATGAGGAAAGTGTACGGCAGAATCTGGTGACGGGATTTCGTCTCTTCTGCTTGGAATATAATCACATTCTACCAAAACTGGCAGTTCTAACTCTTCATGTCCATGTAAAGGTTGGACTATGAATCCTTTGGCTCTCCTGCCACTGAGGCAATACGACCTGAACAAATGGTCATGGTATAATTTTCTGGTTTGTCTTCAATGTTGAAGAATTAAAAAAACTCTTGTGATGCCAGGGACCTATTACTTTGGTCATCAAGAACTGCATACATTTCAATGGTTTTGTCGGGGTTGTCCCTATGATATACTCTGACAGAATGATCTTGGCACATGATTTGCATGTGTTGTTTCGACAGATCTCTGTACAAGATGAGTTTACTGTTCTGTCAGTATTGTTGGCATTACTTCCCTCCCCGCCGTTCTGTTGTACTGTCTCCCCGACGTGATGTTGTGCAGGGTCAACTGAAGATATCTGTCTAACTATATGTAAGGCAGTGGTGTGTTGTTTGCTTCCGCAGTCTCTGCAGGAAATCTTCGCCTTGCAGTCTCTGCTCCTGTGGGTTGTAGAGGCGCAACACCTAAAACATAGGTTGTTTTGTTTTAGGATATCTCTCCGCTCCTCAATAGATTTTGATTTGAATCCTCTATATTCGTCTAATGAATGTCTTGTGTTGTGTATAAAGCACCTGTCTGGTGCTCCATTCTCTATACACTGGGGCAGGGTGCCCCCAATGTCTTGACTGGGCTTGTTTGGACATGATCTGCCGACATCAGTCTTGTGAGGTGCTACCCGGGTTTTGGCCACATGTGGTTTCCTTTCAGAATACTTTGGAGTTTTTTGCTGTTCTTGTTCATAACAGAATCCGTGATCATTTTTATTTTGCTCATTTCCCGAATGAATCTGGAGAATTCAGTGAATAGTGGAAATGGTACATTCTTGGAAGACTTATAACTTGTGGCTCTCGTTGTCCACTTTTCTTGAAGTCTATAAGGGAGCTTACTGGCAATCGGCCTTATCCCAGATGAAAATATCCCAGAAGTGACTGGAACATGGGATTCTGTTTGATGTGTTCTACCTCCGACAATAAATCGGACAACTCATACAGACGTGCACTGTCCTTGTCTGTCAGTTTTAGGAAGTTCGCCAATCTATTCATTATTGAAGCTTCCACCATTTCAGGGGATCCATACCTGGTATCTAAACGGTCCCACAGCAATCTGAGACATTCAGTGGGGTTCTCACATGACCTCCGTATACTTTCGGCCTGTTTTGAAGACTCAACTCCGAGCCATTTTACTAGGAGGTTTAACTGTTGTGCGTCAGACACTTTGGCTTCATCAGTAACTGACTTGAAGCTATTTTTCCACACAAAGTAGGATTCAGCACGGTCGTTGAAATTAGTAAGACCAGATAACAGGATTTCCTTATGGAGAAGGAATTTGAAGTCTGGTTCACAGTCCTGTCATTGTCAGGTTTACTACATGTGAACTTGGTATTGGTGTGTCACATAATAAGTGCTGACGTGATGGTTTAAATGCTAGCGCATCTCTGTTTAGCTTAAATGTAACAGACTGAGATTTACGAGGTGGAGTAGATGTTACTTCCGGTGGTCCATATACTACTGTTGGAGTTGACGTAACTTCCGGTGGTCTGGAGGCCCCATATACTACTGACGGGATATTTTGTACCTCCTCCTTTGAAACATTGAAGGACTGTTCTTCAACATACTGTTGAACCCTTTGAAGAAGGTCTGCTTCATCTATGGGCAAATGACTTCTCTGGTCTTTACTATCAACTCCTGTTTGACTACTATCGTCCTCCAGGATCTTAGCCTCTGTTTCTGCCATAGCCGCTTCCTTTTGTTCTTGTAACAATGTCTGGTCGGCCTTTAACTCGGCTCTCTTCTGTGCTGCTGTTGCTTCTATCGGGCTTCCTGTTTTGATAAAGTTGCCTGTTTTTCTGCGAAAGCAAGGCTTGCTTTGAGAGCTTCAGATTTTGCTTTCTAACGTTTAACCAGACTGGAAGCGTCTGTGCGTGTAGACGTCCCACTTTGTGATTTGTATTTACTATTGTGGGACGATGAGCTGCTACTTGGTGTTTTCTTAGGCGTCAGAGCTTGACTTGTTTCCTGTAGATTACACAGGGCGGCATCTATCCTTTGTTGCCGGAATCCTGATAATGTTTCACAGGCTTCATATTCATGTTTGCAGCCTTCAGTCCTGCTGGATTTCAAGAAGTCCTTATAGGCCCTAAGTTGTTTCTGGTACCTGGTGTTTGCTTGTGCTATGTTTTGACCTAGGCTTGACTGGTCCATTAAGATAGCTGGAGGATCGATTGCTTCTTGAACAGGGCGTCAAGCATGGTCGATAAATATTCTATGCCTTGACAATGTTTGTCACATTTTGTGAATACCGTTCTTACCCTTTCTCTGTAAGTGCTCGGACCCTGGTGTCCGGAACTGCTGGAATGGCTTCCTGGGGCATTTCTGTCTGATAAACACTCATTGTGATGAAAGTTGTCTGATCCAGTTGCAGCTGTGTCGCCAGGAACAGGAACTATGTTACCGTAGTTGAGTGACTGTGTTGTCTTCTGTCCGGGAACAGGAAGAAACGTTGTCCTGTAACTGTTGCCTACAGCAGAAACGGTGCTACCAGTTGTCTAAATGAGGTCTTGAACTAAGGCTGGTTCTAGTGTTTTTACTGTTCGGGAACAGGAACACAAGTGTTTTTACTGTACTGAGCAGAACTCAGCGAGCATAATCTAGTTCGTGGGCCCAATTCAAAACATAAACCAATTGACTGTTCGGGAACAGGAAGAAACACAATTGTTGATCTATATTTTAATTAGTCGGTGAACAAATTGGTAAAAACCTAAAAAATACAATAATTAACAATCATAAGTTATGTGTCCATAATGAGAATTTATAGTCCACTTATGCTACCGTAATTATGAGTAAATATAATTATAATCAACAGTTGTACGTTTCTGTGTAAGATGAATATTTCGTTATTATAAAAGTCGATATTTATAGCAAATTATGCAATCAGCGTGTATAGCTGATATTTACAATAAACTGTTGTGTAGTTACGTTAAATGGACCAATCTTCATCCAATAATGAAAATATAATGTAAACCTTACACTGTTATTGAATAAGGTTCTTAGTTCCAAAGTTATTGGACATCAATATTGTCGTGTCACTGATTTGATTTACCCGAGAAAGATGGAGTCGGGAAACGAAATACCAAGAGGTGTCATTCGGTCCCGGGCATTCGGTGTATTTGGAATTCTTCAAATAATGAACATAAGGATAAATTTAGTTGTAACAATACACTAATTATGACAATACATCTAATATATTTAACAAGTGATTTGAACATTCGAAGCGGCTCTTAGAGAGCAATATTGGGTTTTGCACTAGAATTGAAATATCGTCACCTGAGAATTATAATGTTTTATCTCACTTCTTTGTAATTTTCGGGAATCTTGAATCAAAAGTTTGAGGTTGGAATATGTTCTCATATCAACATGGGGATGCACATAAACCAGTACATTATCTAGAATGTGTTAAGGAGGATGTTTTAAACCATAGTTTACATGATATTTGGCTGTTATGTGTTCAATATTAAAAAAAAAACTGTTTGGAGTTAGAACATTTTCATAATATCTGGTATGAAATTTTTCAGAATTAAAGTGTCATTGCACATTTTAATCTGGAAAAATATGATAGTTGTGCTTTAAATAGAGTAAGGAACATTAAAGCTTTTGATTGTTGGTTGAAGAAGGGAATGATCAGAGGCTTGATTGTGGCACAGCAATCCTTTATAAATGCCTTACTCAAAGCAGTGCTAGGGGCCGTCTTGAACTTGCTATGAGGTATGAGTAAATCTCATTGTTGAAGGCCTCATGGTGACTTCAAGATGAAGAACAACAATGAAAGTGTTGTTCCATTGCTTATAATAACCATGTATTTGTAGAGACTTTGTCTCATTTGCATTTACTCCATATCCCTTCATTGTTAATTTTAATTACTACTGAAACTTCAAGCATCAACAATTTAGGAAAAGACAACAATCAACATCTATCATTTATAATAACCAGGGATGTTTTGTCTTATGCATACAGTGCCAACAGCTCGTGGACTGTATGGGATATAACTAAATACAGAATTTACTAAAAATTGGCTTCTTTACATAGCCATTTCGACAATTTATGTCTCTTCAGTGCAGATTAAGTCTAAACTTCTTTTACAGATGATACAGTGAAATAGTGTCGAAAAGAATTCTGACGTCTTGATTCTAGCTTATGTGTACGTTTACGGGATTTTACAACCTTTTCAACTGTAGACGTATAAAAAAACAAACTTTTCTGAATCATTTAATGACCAAAATTTGTCAAATAATGCTTTACGTTCAGATGAATTGATGTGGGAATCACATTTAAGTTAACATAAACCATTACAGTTTTTTACTTTTTTCACTGCTTTCTTAGATTGTTTTCTACCTTTACATTCCACATAAGCTTGTCCAGACTGTCGTAGTCTTTTACTTACATTTTGTTTCCATGTATGTGGATTTCTTACCCTTTTTCTACCCCTTTTCTCGCCCAAATCAAACTCATAATCTACAGTTGCATCTGAATCCCTATCACCTGAATTTTCACTGTTTTTTTCAGTATTACCTTGGTCTTGACTACTTGATTCAGCAGGACCTGTAGTATCAATATGACCTGTATTAAAACTTTGTACAATACTATCAACATCATCACTTCTACAAGCTTCTTTTAAAAAGGGGTCAATACAATTGTTTACATTATATTGATTACGTTTGAATTTTCAATAATGATAATATTACTATTTTCATCAGTAGTTTTAATTAAATTGTCAACTTCTAAATGTGAATCTACATTATAAACAGTAACTTCAGGAAAGAAAGGTAAAAGTTCATGTTCTGGTAAACTGTCAATATCAGCAATCATTTGTGCTATTTCCTCTTCCATCTTGATTATGGATAGAATCTAAAATATATGTCTCTGTAATATTGTCCAACTTGATTTTAAAAGAAGTCTTCAGATAAACTATCAGAAGGGCTAAAATAAAGACCACTTAAAGTTTTAGCACTGTTTCTTAAAACATCCAGAACTTCTGATAAATTGAGTTTAAGACCAAATATTTCAACAAACACTATTACATTTAAATCTTGTAAAATTGTAGCAACTGTCTTGGCAGTAATTTGGTTGAAGGACAAATAAAGCTGCTCTAATTTTGTGCATTTAGAAATAACAAGAAAATCCACATCAATCAAGTTTAAACATTCACTCAAATTCAAAAGTTCAAGATTAGATAGGAACTGCAAAAAATATGTGCATGAAATTTCACACCTGGATAAGTCAAGCCACGCTAGGTTTTTGGACAAGCTTAGCTTGGTTGCAAAATGAAAATCAAGGTTGGCAAATGACTATAAAATAAATAACCAATTTCAAATGAAGTAAAAATATTTGAGTATCTGAAAATATATGCCAGGTCCTTTTCTGTAAGGAAAAGCGGTCCTAGGAATTCAAAATTGCTCCACAATACTGGTGTGTCTCTGATAATGTTATAAAACCGGTTGCACACTCTGTTTATAGTCAATAATAAGTCATTTATGGGAAAAAACTTCAGGATATGAATAAGTGGCAGATCTGGAAGGTCTGTAACCAGTATGGATCTGTAAAATAATAGAATAACTAATGTAAATAAGGGGATATCTTTATTGAATATTTAAACTCAAATCCTCAAAAAAACAAACAAACAAACTTCAGTACTATATGCAATTATATTAAAAAATTATACTGTTTTATCTCATCAAAATATACAGGAAAAGATTATTAAAGTCTTCATTTGCATTTTAATAACACTTATATTTGATTTAAGAGAGTACAAGATGCTTAAAAACAATACAAAAGACACATATCTGTTTTCCATATTTCATAATGCAGCCATTTGTTACTTCTGGTCACATGTCTAAAATGCACGCAAGCCATTGGCTGTGGAGTTGCAACATTATAACACTAATTTTAATCTTAAATTGGAGTTATATCATTTCAATATTGTTCTGTATGCATATAGAATGAAAAGTTTGGCAATCTATAATTAGTGTGGAGATAGAACATGGTGTAAGGAGTAGTCTAGTTATTTCAGTCTCATATTGACCAAAAATGGAGATAGAACATTATATTATCAGGTGACGATATGTCGGAACGTTCTGGGGCAGCTGGTCTTGAAGTTAACTTGTGGCGCAAATATTTGGAGTTTTTCAATTTTACAAAAATTAAAGAAAAGCAAAAAAAAAAAAAAACACACACAAAAAATTTATGAAAGAATAAAAACAAAAACAAAAACAAAGAAAAGCAACCAAATAAACAAACAAAACAATAAAAAAAAATGAAAAAATAAAATGCACAACAAAACAAAACAAGTACTTGTAGCATGTACACATACGACATATGTAGAATGGACACGGAAAGATACGTAAAATCATCCAGACAAAACGGTGTAATACGTTTCCCTGTTTCTGTTAATTCCTTCCAAAACATCTTGTTTTGCATATACCTCACACATCACATTGTATATATATGAAAATCTTTAAAGATTACTTCTCCGAAGAAATATATCCATGTTTAAAGACTTCATTTCTTTATATATATTATAATTGTCACTTTTTCTCACTACTCCATACGTAGATATCCCCATTGCACTCTGAAAAAGAATTGTATTATCCTTTCAGTTCAAAATTCTGTAATAATCCATATAGCACAGAAGCAGAACACACTCAGCATAATTCGGTCTACTCGACATGAATGTTACATGTGTTATTCAAAGCCGTTTAAATACTTATTACCGAGAGATGATTGACGAGTTTTTCAGTTTTTCTTTGTTATCTTGCTTGAACTTAAAATTATCAAATTGTGTATTTATGTGTAATCATCCACTCTGTTTTGTTTGCCAAGTTATGTATTTCATATGTTTCTATTTGCCTCTTGTTACAGTGTGCACTATCAGAAAACTTAATTTAATTGAAAATATTAAAATGGGTGTATTAGAAAAAAATAAAATAAAAAATGATCATAAAGAAATAAGGGTACGATTTTTGTTTCATTTAGTTTTAAATTTGATCCTTATTGTTACAGTAATTTGGCACATTAGTGGATCTAGAGGAGGTTCCAAAAGTTGTAACCCCATTAAAAAAAATCATAATTTTGTGTAGAATTAAGGCAAAAAAATTGACAAATGATAATAAGACATCGACTGGAACATTTCTTTCCTGAACTTCACCGGAATCATCCATTTCCGAAAGTTGGATCCACAGGTGTGACTCATTATCACACATTTTTACTGCACAGATTATTTTCATCTCTTTTTGTTATTTGAAAGTTATCAGTATATAGTATATACATGTTTGTCTACATTGTATACAATTTTATATTTATTCCTTTTTTTTCTCTATGCCACATGATAGTCCAACCATTTAAACGTAACATGTCGTTTTTTTTCAAAGCAGAAGGTATCAATATTGACAAAATAATTTAAAATGTGGGAGTAAATGAACACAAACAATACTAGTACAAATGTATTCATGTCTGTAACGTGCAATAACCCCCTCCCCCCAAAAAATGAATGAACGTATTGCCGTTCTTCCTCGACAAAAATGCCCTTGGTGCATGAAATATTTATAAAGTAGTCGGTTGATGTATACAAACTGCGTACGTTAGATGCATAGACAATGTTTTTGCCACGATTATCCGTCATCGGAACAAATGAAACAGGAGACTCACTCCTGATGTTGTTTATATCAAGAATTTCTTGAAACCTATATATTCGGCATTGAAGACTAAACGAAATGGCAAAAAGAAATATATTCGTCCGTGTGCTTTTAACCGAATTACAAGGCATTAAAAATTTGACTGAAGATGGAGTTCTCTGGATTTTTCCTTAATTTAACATTAGGACTATTTTTTTGTCCAAAAGCTTGTAAGTCATATCAAGAATTGTATGAAAACTCAGGTGTTTGATCTTTAGAAGGTATTCATAAAATAAAATGTGGGGGTCCGTATTCAAAATTCTTTAAGCCATTGAATGGAGAAAATCAGAGAAGTTCCGAAATCTGACACAAATTAAAAATGTGACCAGTGAGCCACCTTAACTCAACAATGAAAAAGACATATTTCTATATAAATGGAATAAATGGAATATGTACTGAAATATCGATCTGATGCATGGACTGATGTTTTTGAATAAAACAACAATATACATGTATACGTGCCCGTTTCATGCATTTACTAAACATGAAAATAACATCAATTTTATTTCTTGCGAACTTTTCGTTTAAAACAGATAATTTAATTGACGTACAGATTAACGTCTTTTATTCGATAGGTGAATGTCAGTTAAATTGCATATAATCGGCGTACGATAGATTGTCAGATAACACCCAGATCGTGCACATTGTTTGATTGGGCCGTTTTATGAATCGCGCCGGTGTTTTTCCAATTTTGCTGTATTTGTAAAAATTAAGGGAAAACCGCGAACAAAAATCCTCTAAACTTAACCAATGAAAAAAATCCATACAATTTTTCAATGCAACATAAACATCTCCTTCGAAAGGATATATTATAAAGAAAAATCTGAATTGTTTTGCCATTCTTAAAGATTAAAGTTGAACCGCAAAATGAAAATCGTACTTTTCGCACATTACACATGATTTAGTCCATTAATTTCTATATTGCAACATAAATACTCCTTAAAAAGGATATGATGAAGTAATAGTTTCCAAAAACTGAATTTTTCTGGTCATTTGTAAATGTTGAGGTTAAATCACAGACTAAAAATCTTACGTTTACACTTTTCTTCTACTCAAATCTGTTTTTTGTAGACCCTACTTGCGACAACTCGTTTTACTCATCTCATCACAAGGAATCAAAATATTAATTTTTCCTAATTTTTCCAAAAACATTTTATTGTCCCTTGAGGTAAAAATATGTAAATCTAAAAACAGCTGTATGCAGAATATATTTTTTTTGTTTCGACCCTTTTTGTGACTACTTGTTTTACTCATCGCAATGGATCCGAAAATACACATCATTCCTTGATATTTTTTTAAACAGAAGTTTTTTTGTACTGTTGCAGGGAAAATCTTAAATGTATGGAGGATAAACTTTTTGTTTCAGATATGACCTTTCATTAAGATTTCCCGACAAATATCTGATTTTCATGCATTAACTTATCATGTTATTTCAGTTACCCCATCTGGTTAATAAAAGTTTTAAGAAATGGATATTTTCATAATGGCCCTGTTTTGTGTTCGGTCTGTAATGATGTCTTTTGTATGCTGTAATGGCCCTCGAAGTTGCCTAGTGCCATAAAAGCTATTCTGAGGCCATTATTACAGACTTCGGATATAGCAGGGTCATTATGAAAATACCCATTCATTAATACTATAATAAATTTTAGATTGACAAGGAAACAGATACATTCTACAATAAAACCATGGAGGTTACTGCTCCAGAAAAGTATCTAAAACAACAGAGCAAGGGTGAAGAGACAAGACATGTGGATACATACACACGCAAAACATTGCATGACCTTATTAACAATGTAAGGCAAAAAAATAGAATTGGAGATTGTAAGTGGTATGTTTATTTACTATTGGGAAACGGGACAGGGAAAGGGTAGATTTGAGTGCCCATTGACCGTGTTAAACCATTCTGCTAGCTTTTGCTAGTGCCGGCACCAAGTCCGGCTGTCCCGACTTTCCATCGTTGTTTGCGTTTGTCTTATTTGTGTCTTTTCCGTGAGCAGTTCCATGGTATATGGGGCAGTTTCATGGCATTATGGCATGTGACTGTGTTTATCTGTAATTGTAGGTGTTTCCTGTTATCCATTTTATTCTATAACAAAATTTATACTTGAAAATAAGAGGTCTTAGAAATATTACCAGTCAGTCTGAAAATTCTGGTGTTTGTCAACAATTTGTTGAAAAAAGACAGATAAAACGTGGTATTGTTTATCTTACTTGTTAAAAAACTTGAAACCCTTGAAACTGACATCTTAAAAAATTTAAAAGTCTGGTTGTTTCCGTTGTTAGTATTGTTCCTGTTGTCAAAATTGAAATTGTTCATACAAATAACAGAGTGTACTTTGTTTTGAGCACGTGCATTTTATTCCCAAAAGGAGTTTTTCCGACATTTCACTAAAATTTTAGCGAGTAGAATAACATAAAACTACTGTGAATTTCCACTAATGGCATATTCGGAAGTAAGTTGATGCTTCGAATAGCTAAAGATTTACTGCTGAATATGCATTCAATTCGTTTAAAATTGTGTCCAGATTTCAATCTTCAATACTTGCCAAAATTTTAATTTTTGTAAAGTAGGGTAAAATTTGGAAAATCTTCGATTGAGAATAGAATGCACTTTCTCAGAACAAAATACACAATGTTAATTTTTTTCCCAGTTTGTACATTGTTTAATTACCCCATAGTCAGAAAGGGATATACCTCGAGAGGGGAATCGAAAGAACAATATTATCTTATAATAAATCTGTTGTACTATTTACATTTACATTCTTTATACTTGGTATTTTAGATAAACTAATACTTGCCTCTGTAGCTAAAACAACAGATTGTGTCTTAAAAGCGTCACTTAAACGAAGTAAAATTTCTGTCCTTCATTTACACAACGACAGTGAGACTGTACATCTGATTCAAATTTACGAATATTTAAACAGATTATATACCATTTTTTCCTAAAATTGTAATGTACGTACCTCGTTTGAAAGAACAAATCCTGATTATGTTTGAGCAACAGAACATGAATATCCGTTGGTGGTCTTCCATAAGTTATGAGCATTTTTCTTTAATAAAGTCTAATTCCTTCCTAGTATGACAAACATTAGATCAACTTTATTATCTGTGTCTGTCACGTTATCTGTTCTGTGATTCTCTGTCAGTCTTGTGATTTTCAGTCGGACATATCTTAGTCACAGGTATATCTTTTCAATTCGAAGTCCTCTTCGTGAGGATTACGATTGTGTTTGAAAATGATATCCCTTTGGACTTTGGTGTAAATCTGGTATTTTAACTGAAAAGTCAAAGTGTTCATCTTGTACAGTATTAAAGTCCTTTAGAGGTAAGGAATGGGGTTTCTTGTCTGTGACATTACTTGTGCTCCCTTTCCTTTTTGAGTTTCAACATCGAAATTGGAAATACTTTCTTCGCTTCGTTGAAATAATTTACGTTACATGATGTCATAAATGTTTTATAGTCGTAATCGTAGGATGCTTCGTTTAATACAAACTGCTATCAATTTACGTAATTCCCCGCAACATGAATGCTTCATTGAGATCATAAATAGACTGGTAAAATTGTATCCTCACCATATGGCGTACTTGTTCTTGGGATAATTTCTCATATGGGCACACTATCATACGCTTAAAATCTGGACATCATTATTTGTAATTTCCATTTTTTTTTTTGTTTATGGTGCCTTCATCTCACTATTTTATCATGCCAAGTTTTTGGATTACGGCTTTCCATATTGTTTGATTTTAATACTGCTTATGAGAGGTTACTCCTTGAAACACGTGTACAGCATATCGAAATTTACCGTTTTCTATGCAACTTTGGTATTTATTGTGCTTTAAACCATTAGGCCGATGCCACTGCTGGTGGACAAGAGGTCCCCGAGGGTATTCACAAGCCCAATAGTCAGACTTGTCTGACATGAACAAAATCGCCTTGCATTTTATTGAAATTTACTGTTTTATCCAAATTCGAATCCCATAAAATAGTTAGGCTTCATTCCGTGTATGGCACTCTGTAGATGTCCTTGGAACTGAATTTGGCCTCCTATTTTATATTTTTTGTAATGAGTACATCTTTTTGAATACTTTGGATTATGGCTTTCCATATTGTTTGATTTTAATGCTGCTGATAAGAGGTAACTCCTTGAAGCACGTGTACCGCATAACGAAATTAACCGTTTTCTATGCAACATTGGTATTTATTGTACTTTTTCTTGCAATTGATTTAATAAGTACCCTGTGGTTACTTACATTTTGTGATCATCTCATATTAATCGCTTTGTAATACAACGGATGACCTGCGTTTTTGAGAATAGTTTGCTACATTACCTTACGTGTTCTGATAATCTTGCATCATTGAAAAAAAGAGCATGAATGCAGTTTTGTGCGACACCTAGCAATAAATTCCGAACAAACCGTTCTGATGCCGTCTTGAACCTAATATGAGGTATGAACAAAGCTCATTTTGTAAGTCCTCATGATGATTTCTATGTGACAAAAGTGAGAACCGTACCGTCAGTCTACATTGTAAGAATAATCAAATGACGATGGCAACATCGAAAAAACAAAGAAAGAAAGATATAAATGAACACGGCACAGAAAAAAAGTAAAATAAAGACACACACATACTCAGACGAACAACCCGGAACAAATGCAAACCATGTATGAAATCAGGTACAGTTCTAGAGGTAGGGTAAGCATCTCCTACTTCTTATATAACACATGTAAAGAATAACGACAATAAAAGTGTTGTTACATTGCTTGGTTTTATCATGTATTTACTATATATTCTTAATTTTTATTAAACGTCTTGAATATCCGTTTTGAAGTGGAAATTATATTTTTTGTATTATTTGAGGAAAAAAAACATTTAAAGGGAATTCAAGTCATTCAGTAACTGGTGAATATTGCTCGAAGGAGATCATTGTATTGTTGTAGTACTGAAAGTGAGAAATTAACCGTCATTACAAAACAGAACAATCTAAATGCAATGACAACATCGTAAACACAAAAAGAAAACACCACACAAACACAGCACGGAAACGTGAAGAAAGGAAAAAGCATACAAAGGGACTATACTGGCCTGATAAAAGCCATCACCGATTGGTGTTATCAGTCCAATACATCGAATAACTTTTGGAACCTTATATTCTGCAATATTTGGCATATCATCGAAACAGGTATATGTTAAGTATATAAATATATAATTAATTATCAATGAAGGGATATGGAGTAAATGCAAATGAGACAAAGTATCTACAAATACATGGTAAATAAGCAATGGAACAACGCTTTTATTGTTGTTCTTCATCTTGAAGTCGCCATGAGGCCTTCAACAATGAGCTTTACTCATACCTCATAGCAAGTTCAAGACGGCCCCTAGCACCGGTTTGAGCGGAATTCATTGCTAATTGTCGAACAACGCTACATCCATGCTTTTTTATCCTAATGATCCATGGATGCGGGATCGTCAACAAACTTAAAGTTAACTGGCGAAGTGTTCTTACAATCGCTGTCATCCACTGCCCGACAAAAAGACGACGGAAGACGATCACAACATTTAAACAACTACAGGGCACTCATCGAGCCAATTGTAAGAAAACTTGGCAAAATAAAATTATGAGATGTGGGCACAATAAACAGATGATTATAATTACAATTTCAGATTACAAAAAATAAAAAGGCCAAAACATGAAAGTGTGATAGCATATCCATATGAGAGATTCTCTCAAGAACAAGTACACCATAACTGGAATGTATATAGAGCATACATCTCTCATTACATAAGTTAAGCATACATTAAGTCTTTCATTGACTATGTTTCCTCGTACCATCCGGCCATCAAATACACTTTTAATATTACCAAAGATAGTCTTTCTTTCCTCGACATTAATTGTACCATAAAGGATGGGCAAATTTCCACCTCAGTGTTTTATAAACTGACAGACGCCCACTGTTATTTAAATTATGGGTCCTGTCATCCAAAGTCATGCAAGGATGCCATTCCAAAGTCACAATTCTTGCGACTTCGTCGTATCTGTAGTGACGAGCAGGACTTCAGGACTCAATGTAACAGAATGAAATCCTTTTTTGTTAAGAGAGGCTNCCCCAGCAAAGTTTTGGATCGAGCTATGAATTCAGTTTCCCGAGTGACCAGATCCGAGGCTATGGAGAAGATGGTGAGAAATACCGAAGACCGGGTTCCGTTGGTCCTGACATACCACCCTCATAACGAAGCTATCAAAAACATTTTGATACGCAATTTCAAATCTATAGTTCTCGAGGACGAGCATATGTCGGCAGTTTTCCAGGATTCGCCTCCCATTGCAGCCTTCAGAAAAGGGAAGAGTTTAAAACAGCACCTTGTTACTAGTTCTTTCAAGAGTGCTACTCCTCAAACTCCCGGTAAATATAATGGCACTAGACAATGTAATCGATCTCGCTGTTCAACTTGTCCTTTCACTTTAGAAACCAATGAAGTAGTAGGGCCGGCTAGCGTTTTCAAACTAAAAAATGGTTTCACGTGTACTACTGAAAATGTAGTGTATGCTGTAGGCTGTAAACGCTGTAACATGATCTATGTGGGTGAGACTTACCGGGTGATCGCTTTGTCGAACATAAACAGAGCGTCACCAATGGTAAGGATTGCCCAGGAGGTGAACATTTTCGGCGAGCTAAGCACAGCATACTGGACATGCATGTAACTGTCCTTATACAAACTAGTGCAGGTGAAAAACAACGACAGTTCCTTGAACAAAAAATCATCCATTTTCTTAGAACTGTTCGACCCTTTGGCATGAATGTTAAGAAGCAGTCGATTTTATAAAATTATTTATGTATTGAAGTTTAATATTTGCATAGTACAGATAACTAATGTTTTATTTCTCGTTTTTGATTATGTTCAAGATTTGGCACGATTTTTACAGGTAATTTCTGTGACATGCTAATAGGGCATCCTTCTCTCGTCATATCCATCTTTTTCTCCGTATTTAGCCCGGTAGTCCCCTAGTCGAAGGCCATATAGGCCGAAACGTCGGGAGGTCTTCCCTCCCTCTCTTTCCATTTTTGTCATTTTTATGTGTTTTTTTAATTTGTACATTTTGTGTTTTTTATCTTTTAATCGTGGCCAACTATACCATTTTATTTTGTTTTATGTTAAGTATATGATATCAGATATGTGCACACAGAAAAAGCAATAAAGTACTCGACTTCATATAGCAGAATAATTTGAACATGAGGGATTTACCGGCTTTGAGAGTCCATATCTGAATCCTATTGTACATTTATTGAATGGAAAAAAATAAAAACAATAACTATAATTCTACGCACAGTAATAATTCGGAAAGCATAGGCCAGCATTTATGGCTCACGGAAATGTTGAAAGCCAACTGAACTGTCATTGATTTGAGTTATATTGAATTATTTAAATGTTGTGATATTGTGCCAAGACGACAGTGCTGGCGCTTCAATTTTGTGGCGTTCTTGTACACTTTTCTTTGTTTCTTTCATGTTTGTTATTTGTCTTTAATCAGAATCGCGGTGTTTTTTTTTTTAGTATTCGTCTTTGAATGTTTCGAATTAATTAGAGAGACTACTATAGACGGTAAATCAGTCAAATGTATGAAATTAGTTTATAGAAATATAAATGTCAAATACAAATTAAGGAGGTTCGCTCCTCATGTTTTGGGATTTCTGTCAGATTTTCGGAATCCTTGGGTATTATCCATTTAAAAGCATTATAATTTTTTGCCCATTGACCCCCTTATTTTTTTCCATATTTTCATTTAATACATCTTTTTGAGCATTCTGTAAAAATTTTATTGAATTCTATTTATTCAGTCACATNATGTTAATCCTATGAAAAATCAGAGGAGTTCGGTTTCCCGCCAAATTTTCAATCACTTAAATCTCAAAAACGAGACCATCGACCTATCAATTTTTTTCACTTAAATTACTTCTATCTTAATTTTCTAACAAAAAATCATGTTTATTGGAAATCCTATTTATTTTCAAATTGAGTGGCGAACCCCCTTAATGTCTGAGAATGTGTAATTGTATACTACGCTTTCTTAACGGTTCTGTATGTTAGGGCAATATAAATAAATCTATCTTAATCCAGCATAATTTCAAGTTTTACATGTAAATATCCACGAATTTATCAAAATTCCAACCCCTTAAAATGACTACGGCTTTATTCCGTGTATGGCACTCGGTAGATGTCCTAAGTACTGGATTTGGCATCCTTTTTCGGTATTTTTTGTTATGAGTACTTCTTTTCTATCTATTTTTTTTTTTTTTTTTTTTTTTTGATTTTTGCTTTATAGATCATTTGATTACTTTTAATTATGCAACTTTGGTACATTTGTATTATTAAATGTATTCCTGTTAACTCAACATACCTTTTTCACCTCCGATGCATCTGCATTCCAGATCTAATATATATGGTATACGATACACTTGTACATGTACCTATAACATGTTTGAAAGTTTTTCTGCCATTTGATGCCCATACAGTTGGATGCAGTTATTACCTGTCATCCAAGTTAAATCAAAGTTAGCTTAAAAACATTTTAGAAATCGTAGATCAATTCTAGAAACGGCCATAAAACGGTCATTTTCTAAACTAACTTAGAACATTTTTAACATTAGTCTTACAATAGAGCAGTTTTAAAAATGGTCATAACAGAGCAGTTCTAAAAGTGGTTCTAAAAGTGGTAATAAAAACGGTCATTTTCTAAGTTAACTTAGAACAGTTCTAAAAACAGTCATACGGAAGAGCAGTTTTAAAAGTGGTCATACGACAGAGCAGTTCTAAAAGTGTCGTACAGTACTATTAGGGTCACGAACACTAAGAACAAGATTTATCTTTGAGATAATTTCACGTGAAATATGCATGTTAAAGTGTATACTTTCACCCTACCTAAGACAAAGAATTGTCAGTCTTAGAAATCTTGGGAATAGTTTTGTTGATATTGAAAGGATATGTCAAGATTTGGAGGGTGTAAGTGTATCTCTGTACGCAATTGCTAGGTTTTACGCAAGGTATAGAGGTTTTGGGTCTTTTTGTTCAACTGCTGCCGGGCGCGTCCCCAGGTGGTGGATAGGGGAATGCCCTGTCTTTGCGGGGTAGTCAGGTCATAATACGGAAAGCCTGACCGCGAACCATTGTAGCCAAACTGTGTGGAGAAACGCCACGCTCCATGCAGTATAAAGACCCCTTCTATATTTCTCTAAAGAGAGCAGACGCACTGGGTGTCGTATGGAAGGCTAAATTTCCTGCCCCTACCCATTTCTCCAATTTTCCAGTGGCAGTCAAAAGTCGTTGCCCAGGTTGTCCCTTCCACCTTTATTTCTTTCTTCTGATACTTTCAATTTTTTGAATTGATTAACTTGTTCTCGTCCTGATATAGCTGAAATATTGCTCATTGGACGTTAAACTCTAACTAATCAATCAATCAATTTTTGATCAACTAAAAGCACGTGGTACCAAAATCACTGACAGACAATTACATTTGTAAATGACATAATTCAGAGGATATACGAAGATCGTGAAATTTGACAGTAGAACTTTTACCGACTTTTACATGAAGTTTTCAATAACAATGTTAGTGATCTGTGAAAAGAGCACGTAAAACACTACAGCAGAAGCACACTCAGCAATATTGTCAAATGAAACGTGATCAGAATAAACCGAAAAGTTTGAGGTGTTAAGCAGACAATGAACAATTTGATGACGTGATATTATGTCAATAGCCGCTCCGTGCCCCCCCCCCCCACCAGGGGCGTAATGATAATGGATAATAAAATTGAGTGTATAACAATTTGACAATGTAAGTTGCACACCATAAACAATCAGTTTAAATGTTGTAAACTATTTGGTTTTTCCTTAAGATAGTTTAATGAATTTTAACTAACAAAATATAGAGTCGCTTTTTTTCTGAAATAGAAGTTAAAACGTTTTGTAATATATCGATGCACTTATATGACAAATGAAAGTCAAGAAAGCAAAAATTTATTTTTTTTTATATAAATAAATCATTGTATAGATCAATGCATTAAATAACCAGATTAACTTCGTCTTGAGTCCCCCCCAACGCCACAGTAACTTCGGTATTTGTTATTCACACTACTGTTGACATTTTTAAATGAAAAATACCGAAACGGCTGACAGAAACGTTTGCATATTTCGGGTCAAATATATCATTTATATTTTTATTATTACTAATTTAATTTTCATCATTGACCATAAATCAGAGAACAGGTCTTTGACGAGAACTGCTTTTAGAACATGTTATGACAGACATTAGGACATCTACCCTAAAGAACTTACTATGAATAAGGCCAATTCTAAAAATCATCATTGTCCGTTCTTAGACATCAAATGGTAAATTAGATACTAAAATTTATGATAAAAGGGACGATTTTTCTTTTCTCAAAGTTAATTATCAATTTCTGGATGGCGATGTTACATTAGCGCCACTATGGTGTTAACATATCGCAACTTGTTCGATTTGCTCGAGTATGTAATAACGTTTGCGATGTTAATGAACGGAATCTTTTCATAACTGGAAAACTATTACATCAGGATTTTCGTTATAATAAACTAGTTAAAAGCTTTACTAAATTTTATCATAGATATAAAGACTTAGTTATAAATACAATGCAACCTTTAAACATCTTATCAAGGCTGGTATGTCACATCACTTATTTTACGGTAATGTTTTACAACTCGGCTAACAAACTTATAGAACCTTTAAATCGTGTAATTCATAAGGGTTCGAATTACGGTATTGTCGTCAAGTCATTACGTATGGCCTTCTTTGGTATTAACATTGATTTTTTGATAGGGTTTTTGCATTTTAACTAAACACATTCTAAATTTCTAAAATCTGTATTGCATGGACACGGGCTATGTATATCGGTATATGCATGAAATCATTATGCTAAACTCCTCACGGGAAGGGATCTTGGTGAAAGCTGTATACTGAGAGTAAATAACTTAATTTGTCAGTTGGTAATGGGTCTGGGGCTGGCATGTCAGTAAACTGCTAATAGTCTCTTGTGTTCCGTATATTAAGTTCTTTCAGTTTAACAATAGACTCAGTCCTGTTGCCAGCTGAATTTTACTGTTGTTACGATTGTTTTTTTATCTATCACATTGACTATAGGGGGAAGTTTTTGGCCCAATAAAACTAGTTTAACCCCGCCGCAGCAGGTTTGCGCCTGTCCTAAGTCGGGAAATTTATTAAGCCTGTGTGTGTCTTGTCTGTTTTTTCTAGTTTGTTCACTGTATGTCTATAGGAGTCTAGGATGATGTTTATTTCGCTGAACTTGATTACTCTTTATCTAGGGATCGACTCCAACATGCCGTTGGGTGTTGGGTTTCCTCACCGTTCATTGAAGATCTTATGGTGGCTTTGAGTTGTTATTACTCTCCTTTGGGTCGTTGTCTCTTTGACGCATTCCCCGTTTCCCTTCTTTTTTCTATTTAAAACTGTTCTCGACGACAATGACTGTTTTTTGGCCAACTCCTGGCCATGACTGCTTGTAGAAGAGGTTATGACCGTTTTCAGAACAGTTCTACTCGATGACTGCTTTTAGAACAGTTCTGCTCTATGACTGCTTTTAGAACAGTGCTTGACAATGACTGCTTTTAGCACAGTTCTTGACAATGACTGCTCTTAGAAAACTTTTCTATAGTAGCTCTAGGTTAATTTAGAGCAGTCATTAGAACAGTTCTTATTTAACTTTGTGAGGGGTTATGACTGCACCAAAATGTATTTCTCGGACATAATATTTGAGTTTGTCCAAGCTATCAGAATATGTACATGTAATATGAAGAAATTCACTATAGTACATTTGCTTCAGGTGCTTTAGGGGCTTTATTTGCTTTATTTGCTTACCTGTGCTTCATAGGCTAACCTGTGGTTGATGAGTATACCTGAGCTCGTTTTTTATATCAATGAAGCCAAAAGTATTTCTTTTGCATAATATATTGTAATTTACACATAACATTTCAGTTCTTTGTTTTTTTTAAACTCTTTATTTTGAATACTTACCTTTTCATATCACTTATGTTAGAATGTATTAAGTTTTGCAGCTATGCCTGTTTTAATATCTATTTCTGTCTTATATAACCTTACAAACAATTGCAGTATTACATCTTTTATTTGCGATATTTTTTTGTATTCTCTTAATTTTGAAAATACTCACATACATGTATTGTCAAATATTTCTTTATCGCCTTTTTTTCTGACATGTTGTTGTATTATCAAGTATGTTGATTATAAAACCTGTACATTTTTGAATGACAAGTACATTCAACGCTATGAATAATTAGTTATCTATATATAGATAAATTTATTATGGCCAGTCTCCTGATTCATGTTACATGTAAAAAAACTATTCAACAAGTTAACTGGCCAGGTATGTTTTTCGTGTTGTAAAAGCCAACTCTACAGTAGTAATCCGACAACCTAGGAAAGTTGGAATTCCAGAAATACAAAAGGTATTTTTAATTGCAGCTTGAACGATTTGACTGAATCCAGTTCTTTTCTATCAATAGTATTTTTTTAATATCTCTGTTAAATCGATTAGGCAGATTTTCTTTTTACATTATTTTATTATAAGTTGTCGAAATGCGCATATGCAGAACCTAAATTCACATTAACCTCGGTATTTTGTTATTTGTTACCACTTGGCCGATGCCACTGCTGGTGGACTGTTAGTCCCCGAGGGTTTTCACCAACCCAGTAGCCAGTACTTCGGTGCTGGCCCGAAAACCGATTTTATTTGAAAAATTGCAATACAGTTGGGTGCAATCATAACCTTTCACGAAGTTAACTAAGAACTGTTCTGATTACTGCTCTAAGTTAACTTAGAATTGTTCTAGAACGGCTCTAGAGCGGTTCTAAAAGCAGTCATAAAAATAGTCATTTTGTAGAATTGCTCTAAAAACGGTCATTGTCAAGAACAGCTCTAAAAACGGTCATTTGCAAGAACAGTTCTAAAAACGGTCATAACCCGTTCTAAAAGCAGCCATAGTCAAGAGTTATTCTAAAACAGTCATAGCTAAGAACTGTTCTGATTAAGAATAAATTATTCAATATACTCGAAAATCTGAGATAACAAAAGACATATAAATTAACGTTATAGCTTAGAAGATTTAAAAAAATCGTCAAAATCTGGGATAAATATATTAAGTCCAAGTACAAATATATAACATGTTTAAATTTCTTATTGAAAACATTAGGAAATTAAAACCGCAAGTGGCTATAGTGGCTATCTCTCTGTATTAAATAATCGAAATTAAATAATTAAATTAAATAATCGAGAAGTTTCATGATTTCAGGCATTGATAATATACACTATCGCCAAGTGCGAATCGATGGGATCATTATCAGAGTCTAAACAATAGATGCGAATCCGATAAAGGAATTATCAATGTCATTCAATCGATTATGCTTACAGTAATAATGACTTTTTTAACAATCGCATATATTGTTTGACTTTCATAATGTTCTCGGCGATTCGCACTTGGTCAATAGTGTTATGTCGATCGCATAAATGTATCGTTTGCCATCTGTTTTTAGTCAAATAAAAGTAAGTTTCATGATAACCGGAATTTTTATAATATTGATGGCAGAAAATGTCCCTTTTGCCATCGCTTTTCATATAAATTTCAGTAAGTCTATTGATTGCAAGCATTGATATTCTGTCGATTGCGGATAATGTCCCTTTTGCCATATGATTTTATTCAAATTACATTGAGTTTCATGTTTGCAGGCATCAATATTATATCAATTGTAGAAAAGGTTTCTTTTGACATCTGTCTTTAGTCAAATTACAGTAAGTTTATTGATTGCGTGCATTGATATTATGTCGATTGCGGAAAATGTCCCATTTGCCTTATGATTTTATTCAAATTACATTAATTTTACTGATTACGGGCATCGATATTGTATGGATTACAGAAGATGTCCCCTTTACCATCTGTTTTTAGTCAAATGACAGCAAGTTTATTGACTGCGGGCATCGAAATTATGTCGATTGCAGAAAATGTCCCTTTTGCCATATGATTTTTTTCAAATTACATTAAGTTTCCTCATTGCGGGCATTGATATTATATCGATTGCAGAAAATGTGCCTTTTGCCATCTGTCTTTAGTTGTTGCAGGCATTGATATTATGTAGATTGCGGAAAATGTCCCTTTTGCCTTATGATTTTATTCAAATTACATCAAGTTTCCTGATTACAGGCATCAATATTATATCGATTGCAGAAAATGTCTCTTTTGCCATCTGTTTTTAGTCAAATTACAGCAAGTTTATTGATTGTGGGCATTGATATTTCGTCGATTGCAGAAAATGTCCCTTTTGCCATATGATTTTATTTAAATTACATTAAGTTTCCTGATTGAGAGCATCGATATTTTACCGATTGAAGAAAATGTCCCTTTTTGCCATCTGTCTTTAGTTATTGCGGGCATTGCTATTATGTCGATTGCAGAAAATGTCCCTTTTGCCATATAATTTTATTCAAATTACATTAAGTTTCCTGATTACAGGCAAAGATATTATATCGATTGCAGGAAATGTCCCTTTTGCCATTTGTTTTTATAGTCAAATTACAGCAAGTTTATTGATTGCGGGCATTGATATTATGTCGGTTGCGGAAAATGTGCCTTTTGCCATATGATTTTATTAATTACAAAATAACGAGATACAAGAGCATGTGAGCTGTTACAAGGGATGAATTTAAGATCTAAAATATGACCTTAAGCACAAAACACACATTTTAGATTTTAAATTCATCCCTTTTAACAGCTCACATGCTCATATATCTCGTCATTTTGTTATTGGCATTGAGAGCTGTTTCGCAACACATATTTTGATTTAATTAATAAATTACATTAAATTTCCTGATTACGGGCATTGATATTTTATCGATTGCAGAAAATGACCTTTTGGCTCTTTGTTTTTTTTAAATTACATGGGTTTCATTATTGAGGGCATAGATATATTATCGATTGCAGAAAATGTCTTTTTTACCATATGGTTTTAGTTAAATACAGTAAGAAAATTGATTGCGGGCAAGGATATTATGACGATTGCAGAAAATGTTCCTTTTGCCATCTTTTTTAGTCAAATTACAGACAGTTCTAAATCTTATTTTAAACATGTTATAACAATCTACAAAAGAAGAAGCACATTTTTATGATTAGAAGAAAACAGTGCTTTTTATTTTCATTTCACAGTTTACACAAGGACTTATATATTTCCTTGCAAATTGGTTAACACAAAGTAAAGAAAACATCAAATGGTTCACAAACGGTTAACAACTGCTTCATCATACCAAAAAAATCAACGCCGAGCTGAAAATGCCCAAAACACAGTAACAGAAACGGTCTTGCAGCCCGGGCCCCGCCCGAATTAAAACTAACGACAAAAGGGACATTATATGTATTCTCGATACCTGCAATATTAAAACTTCCTATAATACCCGGGATTTTATATAAAAAAGGCACATTTTTGTATTCAATACGGAATAATCACGTCCGATCGTCACAAAGATAACCCCGTTAGCATGACCCATAGGGATCTATTGAACCGTACATCATAATGGCCACTTTTAGAACTGCTCTAGTATACGACCACTTTTACAACTGTTCTAGTTAACTTAGAACTATGACCTATCTTTATGACCCCTTTAAGAACTATGACAACTCTTAGAACAGTTCTACGTAGAACCAATTATGAACGCTTTTAGAACAGTTCTACGTAGAACCAATTATCCGCTTTTAGAACTGACTTAGAGCTGTCATAATTTATGACTCTGTCTAGAATTTGTTCTATGACTGCTCTAAGTTAACTTCAAATTAACTTAGAAACAATTCTAAGTTAACTTAGAGTTAATTTCGATGAGAGGTTATGTCTGCAAACAACTGTATCTAAATTTAAGAAAATTTGTGACAACCTAAGTAGTATCTGCCCCTCGCATAGCTCTATCCTTAGCTGATATTGGCTTTCCTATTTAGATCCTATTAGTTATTTGCTCTCTATCAGTTTTTACAAGGATGTCCTTATGTTTTGATTTTATCTGCGCTGATGAGACATACGTTGTCGAAATGCGCATATGCGAACTTAAATTCACAGTAACCTCGGTATTTTGTAATTTGTAAAATAAGAAATAACTACATTAGAGATTATATTGTGGCGGACATGCTGGGAATGTTATGAGGTGAGCACTATTATTACAAATAATTCATAATGTCAAATATTCAATACGTGCCATACCTATGACAAGCGTTTATATTTATGCACACGTCGGATCAGGACTCTGTTTAAATACTACTGTCTATGTTTGCACACGGCCCCTTACAGTTTCAACAGTATATAAGTGATCGAAACTATCATTCTCTCTCATATTTATAAAAAGGTGAACTTATTTGTTAGGATTCGGAGGACATAAAAAATAAACGGGAACACCATTTTATGATAGAAACCGTTATCATAAGTTCTTTTGTAGTTAATTTGTAAAAAACAATCGAGTATCGAGTTTTACATGAAAATGGATAAGTTTCAGCAGAAACATTAAGTGAATATTCTCATTTGAATATCACACAGGTGTATTCAAAGTCATTTTGATTTCATTAAAATTCATCTGGACTATTATAATCGTTTTGTATGATCGAATTAGCATAAATTTTTCTGCGCTTTTGATAAATCCCCAAACTGGTCTCGAATAACCTTAAAAATATAGCATAGCGAATAAGTGTTTTAGTACGGTATATAAGTACCCATACAATTTTTAACAAAAAACTTTTTTAAAACGCCTTATGCAGATTTCTCCCATTATCCAATAAGTCTACTGGACAAGCAGAATTACTTTTACCAATGTTGTGTTAGTCCCATCCGTTTTTGACAACGTGTGATCATATTAGCAAAGGGCGTTAATGGCGTTTAATTCATTGCTTCAACTTACAGACTAATGTTTTGATAATTAACCAAACTGACCCTTATCTTTTCGTTTTACATGAACCGCTGTCTTATGCTTGCATTATTCTAATAAGTTTACTTAGTTTTACGAAGATCTATAGGAAACTTAAATTTTAGGAAAACATAGAAAAGGACAAACAAATTTTGATTAGTTATTGTCATTTTCTAACCCTGAGACAAAACAAATTGAGAACCATGGTACATGTAATTTCTCTAACCCCCAAACAGTACCAAGGTGAAATTTTGAAAAAAAATACTTTTGTAACCACAGTAGTCAAACATGGACAGGGACAAATCGGTACCACAAACATCACCGACGAAACTAAAATTCAACAGGACAACACAAAAAAAACAAAAGCACTGACAGTGTGAACTACCATAAAAACCGAGAGCGACATCAGGTGGTCCGGAAGGATAAGAATGTCCTGCTCTGTATACAGTACCCGTCAAAATGACTATATGATTGTTAAGGCCTTTCAAATTGGCCACAGTTTTATTCTTACAGAATTGTTTTCAGTACTTTAAAAAAGGGAATATTTTGATTCCACAATGTTTTCAAATTCCGTGTGGGTATTTTTAAAACTTTAATGGATGACAACAAAATCTTAAAACCTTATATGCCGGTTGACTGTGCGTTGCAAAACAAAGAAGGGTGTAACGCAATCTCACCGTATATTGCGTTATCATAAACTAGAGTATGCATCTATTTCTGAAATTTCACGCATTTAGGCATGTCTGTGCGAACGACAATGTATGTAGCTACTCTACTAAACCATGACATTTCTTGTCGAAAAGTTAGTTACATGTATGTGTACTAAATTATGTCATATATTATTGTATTGTTTAAGCATGTTCCTTTTTATAAACTTTTATAAAGTGTCGTGCACACCATGAATAAAAAATATAGTCATAAACATTTTCACTTGAGTTTCAGAAATGTCCAGTTATCATTCTGTATTATTCTGGATTTTACTAGAAAGAAAGAAGGACCCAGAATTCTTCATTTATAAATGAGAATGTCTCAATTTCTGCAAGTAAAGCTCCAATTACAATTTGTACTTGATTGAATTCAGTGGTCCTAGTTTTAAATTAAAATTCTAATTTTGTACAAGGAGGACGCTTCATCCTCCTGCGTTCCATTTTATATTGTAACATGTGTATTAGAATATGAATTGCATTATGATTCAATGCTTGATGATGTAAATGAGGACTTCAATGGACATCTTTATGAATGGTTGAGGGTAGACAAAACAAACTTATTTATTACTGGGGCTTTCATACAACACATATAGCGTTTTACTCATTGCGCCACATTAGAACTTCTAAATGATCAAGACATACTGATGATGTCTTGATGATGTAACAACAGATGCTGTAGCTATGATATCAAATATAACCTGACAAAGACAACTGCCATCACATAATAGATACAACGACTCTAAGCCTAAATAGATTATTGTGGCCTACAATTACCTCTTTATCCTTTAACTTTTTTTGATGACTTAGCCTCCAAAAGAGAAGCCACACACGAACAATGAAATTGAGCGCCTAGCATTTAGTCCATTTCTTCATTTCAATGCGCTTTGCTCAGTGGATAAAATGAAATGCTATACCGCGAACAAATAAAGTCAATAAGGCTACACAATATCCGGGATCTGCTTGACCTATATAACATTTGCAGGGCAAAATCTTTCGTTGCACTGGTCATCAGAACCTGAGATTACAACATGTACAAGCTGTGTAAGGACAACTCTGCCATTTGCACACCCACCGTTAAAATAAAATCAGACCCTGATCAGTGAGTTTAGATTGATGATTTTTTTTAACCTAGCCATCGAGTTTTATTGTTTCATAAATTTGCCACTTCACGAAAGGTATTTCAGCTTCTCTAAAAAAATGTACTCCGACTGAATGATCATTATAGGGAATAACTTGCCATACTCGTAATCCACGTCCTCAACAATTTTTTTAATCACTGCTGTTAGCAATTCTTTTTCAGCACCTCCTTGTACTGTCCTAGCAATTTTGAGCCAAATCGTGTGATATCGTCTTCAACTAAATTGCTAACAATATGGAAAGGCTATCTAATGATAACTTTCCTTAAGGAAGTAGACCTAGGTTAAGGGAGATAACTCTTTAAATCAGCAAGGTGTTTGAAACAGTCAGTTCCATTGACTCTTTTCAATTATCAATGAAGGGATATGGAGTAAATGCAAATGAGACAAAGTCTCTACAAATACATGGTAAATAAGCAATGGAACAACGCTTTTATTGTTGTTCTTCATCTTGAAGTCGCCACGAGGCCTTCAACAATGAACTTTACTTATACCTCATAGCAAGTTCAAGACGGCCCCTAGCACCGGTTTGAGCGGAATTCATTGCTAATTGTCGAGCAACGCTACATCCATGCTTTTTTATCCTAATGATCCATGGATGCGGGATCGTCAACAAACTTAAAGCATTTATATGAAAAAGAATCAAAATCATCTGTGTGACTTAGAAGCTTACAATTTTTTAATGAAAATCGCTAAAACAAGTATACAAGCGATTTTTAGAGTTTTGTCCCTTAACTTAGGTGTACTACCTTGAATAACAAAATACAAAAGTTACCGCGAATATATTTTCTGCGTATGGGCATTCGAGAACTTATGCAAACATTTGGGATCCATTAACCTAAATATGTGTAAAAACTGATAGAGAACAAACTACCAAAAAGATGCAAATATAAAAGCAAAAAATCGACTAAGAACAGAGTTATATTTGTAGACCAGAGGGAGATATTCATTAGTTTTTAGCAACTTTTCGTCATATTTCATTAGTTTTTAGCAACTTTTCTTCATTTAGATATGACAAGTTTCCAACGAAAATCGGTTTATACCCTTTGCATATAGGCATATATTAAAATTATATTCAAATGTCTCGATTTCATTATTGGAATCGACTCGTTTCACTTATAAATGCATGAATAGGTACATTAGAATATCTATGTTGTCATTAGAATTTTGAAAAAGGCAATATACATTGTAATGGAAGAAATATCATATCTACAAGTTTAGTGTGTAAATTTTGCCAATACTAGTTGATTGCTAGACTTGAGAATTTGTTTTTACTTCTTTGGCGTATTGCAATGGTTACAACGGCACAGAATATTCGAGAGCAACATAATACTGACACAAAATGATTTTAAACTAAAAGATTGTTTTTACTCCAGTTTCTGAAAAGGGTTGAGGAATGTTGGAAGCTAGATGAAAACTGATCTTTATGAAGTGCATGAAATTTTATTTTTAAATATTTAGCTGTAGAAGATAATTGGTGTCGATTTGGTAAACTTAAATGTCAATCAAAGTCGTGATTGAGTCACATTTTTACTATACCTAATTGCAAAATTTACGACACTTTCATTTATTGACACGTCGAATGACTTATTTCAATTATTTTGCAGAAAAGATAAAGTAACAATGGTGGTAAAATCATTCCATCTAGCAGACTATATACTCTTTGGTATTACCATATTAGTATCTGTTAGTATTGGTATTTATTATGCATTTGTTGGTGGTAAACAGAAAACTACATCAGAATTCCATCTTGGTGACCGAAAAATGTCTAAGTTACCAGTGGCCATTTCGTTTCTTGTGACATTTGAATCTTCAATCGTAGTGCTTGGATTACCTGCAGAAGTTTATGTGTATGGAATACAAATCATTATTGGAAGTTTTGGATTTGCCTTTGCGAATTTTATTGCAGCAAAACTTATAGTGCCAATGATACATCCACTGAAAATAACAAGCGGAAACGAAGTAGGTATCTAACCTTCTTTAACTTATTTTGCAAATTGAGCTAAGAGCCACAAAATATTATCAGTCTTTCTTTGATTAAGACGACGGCAAGCAGTATTTTATCCGAAATTTGATCGAATTCTCGATTTATACAGAATTATACATTGAAATCATTATCTCCACTAATTCTTTTAAAGTTTTGAGTCTGCATAGATCAAATGGACGCATAGAGGCCATGATGACCAAAATGTATCCATGGCTAATTACATCACAAAACATACACCAAATTAAATTACTACCAGAATTTCCAATGCATGAAAGCCTTACGTTAATCAGGCTTGGTGACGTCAAGAAATTTGCTTGTTTATGCAATGTATTTGTACAATGTAGAGATTTGTCCCATGTTCATTTATTCTCTATCTTTTCAATGAATATTTTGCAAGTATATGAGAAAACAGCTAATTAAACGACCAGAAATTCCTTTGGCATTAAAAGTTTAATATATTTTATACGTATATTCGAGTAGCACATGTTAAGGTATCTGGAAGCATTTGGTGTAATGCTTGCTTCTGTTTTTCCACAAGTTTGCATGGGAAGATCGACAATTACATATATTTTCCATAACAAGAACTAGTTGATTATGAAATTTCTCACATCGAGTTAAATAAAATTTTCAAATGTTTGAAGGCGAGGCTTTTAATCATTTGAAAATTTATGTTACGAGAAGTGAGAAATTTCAAAATTAACTTGTTTAAGTTGTGGAAATTGTTTCTCTGATGACAGGCGAAAAACACCGATGATTGTATTCCGAATAAATTTGGCGGGAAACTTCACGAAACTTGTTCTCCTCTCTATAGAGGAGAACAAATGTTTCCACACCATTCAGGAAACGTGAAAACTGGTTAGAAATTAGAGAAATGTCTTTCAACATCTTCTCTTCAAGCCAATTTTTGCTTCATACTTTTTTGTGTCCATACAGCAAGTTGTGCACAGTGAATAATTAAAAAAACATAAAGCTCGAATGAAAATAATGCTATTCAAGTTTGTATTTTTTTTCAGTATTTAGAACTACGTTTTCAGTCTCGAGCTGTGAGACTATTGGGAACTTTCCTTGGGATTCTTTATTATGTAAGTATGAGTAATAATTTTCCTTTCAAAATATGAAATTAGTTATGATAAACAATATAAAATAAACACAAAATATCTTATTTTTATAAAAATGTGACAAAAATTAGCGACTGAAACAAATGCAAGATATCATTATTTGAACTTCCAATGGAAAATTATAAATAAATGAATAAAGCCCACAAAATCAATTACCCAGCATCCAATCATAAAAGTCACAAAAATCGTAAACATGAATGGTTTTATATTGTATGCAACTTTCCTCAACTCAGATTTTTATTTTTTTCTCCGATAAAAATTATTGCTAAAGACAGTATTATAATCATGCCGCTTTTGATAAAGTGAAATTAATTATAGATCACTCACATAATACGGTAGTAAGTCTTGCGAGCATATTGCTAATCAACATGAAATAATAAAAACAACAACAGATTAGATCAATCGCAAAACAGTTTTTGGGGACACCAAGAACATGTTGTAATTCATGCATACAATGTTGTGCCCACAATTCTATTTTGCAAAGTGACCTGTATTGGTTTCTATGTTGTGATTGTCTTCTATAAGTCTTTTTGTCGGGCAACGGATAACAACGGTTGTAGGAATACTTTGCCAGTTAATTCAATGCTTGATGACGATCCTGCATCTGATATTTAGCAATGAATTATACTCAAACCGGTGCTAGAGGTCGTCTTGAACTTACTACGAAGTATAAGCAAAGCTCGTTGTTAAAGGGTCATAGTGATGTGAACAAAACACATTGTTCAAGGCCCCATGGTGACTTCAAAGAACAACTGATAAACGAGTTTTCCATTGCTTGGTTTTATGTATAGCATAACGAAATGGGCTGTATTTATGCAATTTCGGTATATTTTGTATTTCAAAATGTTTTGTAGAGACTATGTCTCATTTCTTTTTCTCCATATTGTTTCATTCTTGAAACAAAATTAATGGAATAAAATAATGATAGAATGGTCTCTAAGAATCCAGTTGGCCTTCTCAAGCGCTTAGAACATGTTGTAAATCAATCAACAATTCAACAATTAAAAAAAATATTCTATTCATATTTCCAGTTTGGACGTTGGGAGACCGTTTGCGTCATCATTTACTAGATTGTTGCCAACAAAACTCTTTTGTTAAAAACATTTTACTTGAAATTTTCGGTAAAACAACAGTTTCTTCATAATTGAAAAACTGATAAATAGACCAAATTAATAAATCAATAATTATTACATGATTGACATATCGGGTTTGGTGACTTATATTATTAAAATTAAATATGAATTTAATTATCACTAGAAAAGATAAGAAAATGACATTTTCACAAGACTGAAAACCCAAATATCTCATTTTTTTTCTCTCAACAGGCACTATACATGGGTATTGTTCTTTTTGGTCCTGCAATTGCACTAGAGGCTGGTATGTATAAACTAGATATATTTAACTTTTTTGTAGTTTTTTATTCCTAAATGAACGAAGCTTCTATCAAACATAACTTTTTGCCATTTTTTCTTAATTTTTACTGTTTAGATATAAAATTTTAACAATCTTACAGTTAGCATATATTTGGTACACGTGCATAAGAATTAGTGTTGCAATTGTTTGTTCTAATTGTTCAAGATCGGGCGTGTTTGTGTGTGTGTTTAAAAGGTGCTTATGAGTTTTCTGAATTGTTTGTGCTACATATCTTAGCTCACAGCTTATTTTTAATGCGTTTAAATCCTGTATAAACAGAGTACTACAATTTCAAAATACATATGTAAGTTTCGATAATGATAAAACAGGGTCTTTGTACAAAATGTAACTTTTGTTTAATGTTTGTTCATGTATTTGTGTACTTTATTGATTTTATAGCCATTAGCCCACAATTGGGCATAAAGTTGCTAATAAATAAATTGAAATTGAAAAATTGATAAAACAATTGTAGGACCGTAACCGAAGGTTACTGTCCTAGGCCTTGCATCAGTAGTCGTTAATGTTTGGCGGATACTTGGTTGATATTGACTGATTGATGACTGAATTATTACTGATCGATTAGGAATCAATTAATGACGGATGTATGCGTATTTTACTGATTGCATCTGTCAATCACATGTTGTATTAATCAGCCAATCATGCATGATGGATATGTATATAATGAGAATTTTAAGTCAAAACGAATTGATTTAATTTGCTTTCGAGTTTCCAGGTTATGTAAAATAATATAAATAATGGTCTGCTGTAAAGGGAAACATCCAGATTTGTCAACCCGAGGGTTTTACACGAGGAAAAAAACCTCCAAGGGTTGACAAATCTGGACTTTTCACGTCAACGGAGGGCCATCATTGTCTTGTTATATTTTAAACAGTCTAATAAATTTCACTTCCACAGGTCGTAGTATGGTTTGAATCTCGTAAAGGAGCCAAATATATTTTGCATTTTTTTTTTGTTTAGGATCAACAGTTTTGTTTGAATTTAGTTTCTGCAAACGACTTTTTGATCATTTATGTCTTTTCGGTGAAGATCAAATCAATTAATTTGATTTGTTTCTTTGCCTTTTGTAGTCTTAACTATTTTACCATATAATCACCATTATCATTAGTTTCTTTTTATTTTCTAGTGATGGGATTCCCACCGTGGGCCTCCATTATAGCTGTTGCTGCTGCTTCTGTTATATATACTAGTCTGGTATTTATAATTATTTATTCAAAATCAAATTTGTTATATTGTGAACATTTCAATTTCAGTCATGTTAGAAATAAATTAAGAGGCATGTGCAATCTATTTTTTAAACATATAAGTTGCTGTAGAGATATATATATACAATATATGTACATTGTCGGAAAATATAAAATTTATTTGACGAGCTTTAGAAACAGGTAGAAATGCGAGGTTTACCGAGCATTTCTCGCCTGTTTCGCAGCGAGTACAAATAAATTTTATATTTCCGACAATGTACGTATATTGTTTTTATCCTGCAAGCATTTAAACCATATTTAAAAATGCATTTTCTTAGTGAAGCGGGACCAGGAAGACAGTAAACAACTTCGGCCATTTTGGTATAATCCCTGACGTCATAAGAAAATTTACACTGTGACGTCAAAATATTCGAGGTTTCAAACCAGTCGCCCTGTCTTTTCTCCATTCAAAATCGTGGACCAGTTACCAGTCTATACTACGAATACGAAAAAAAAATAATCGTAGGGTCGTATTCGTCTAGTAAATACCACCATTGCAGGATAAAAACATTTTTATTACTGGAAAGAATTGATAAAAAAAAGTCCTCAACAGTATGTTTCAAAAGCTTTTTAAGAGATAAGTTGTTGCACATTTCGTTAAGTCAACTTTTTAATAATTTTAGTAGCACTCTAACGTATCAGACTTGTACCTTATCTATTATATCAATTACAAACACTAACAATTGATTGTTTTATCTGATAAATCAAAATATCAAATGTTGCCAGTTTTCGACGGCCTGTCATTTATTTACGCATATCTGACTGAGTGGAAATCTCAAAGAAATGTGTAAGCTATGTTTTTCCAGCTAAGTCTTAAAATGAGAAGTATATAAATAATAAAATATCGATTGAATAGACTGTAATATTTGTCACTGAAGTTTGCAATTTTGATAACTTGTTTCTTCCTTTCAGATGAAGGATGAAAACAATTGGATTACCATTAACCAAACATTGCTACTCCGCAAAACTATTTTATGCTTTTAACTTTCTCCAACTTTTGCAGGGCGGCTTCAAAGCTGTCATTTGGACGGACGTTTTACAATGTTTCATCATGTTTGGCGGTATCCTTGCCATTTTGATTAAGGTAAATATACTACTCAACAAAAGAAACGATACACAGATTTTATCAAAACTAATATAATACTTTCTTGCAGAAATCCATAACTCGTATAAAAAATGTATTTTTGCACGTAAGAATTAATATTATGCCCCAAGATGTCTCTTACAATTTCAGAACCATCTCCGGTCACGGTCAAAATCATTATCCGGAATTTCTGTTTGCAGTCGTAAATATTGAGTATGTCCACATTTTCATTCTACCAAACCATCACATTTTCCAAACGGCTGACTTCAAACCTCTGTTGCTGTGTCGACCATGATTTCATCAGGCCTATTTTCCTTTTTCAATTACCGTTCTCATAAGTGTAAAACGCGAGTTTGCGATTTTGACGTTGCGACGTCTCACGGGACCTGCTGCCAAGTGATTTGTCATTTGATGAGCATGTTTGCTTTAGATTATTCAATAGTCTCTAGTTCGTTTTTCTTTTTGCATAGCAATGAATTGCGAGGCCAAAACCAAGGTCGAAGGTTTGATCGCGCTAAGTCATTATCCACTTTGATTTTGGATTGAACAGGGCATTGTTTGCCACTTTTAAAGATGCCAAATTGTTTACATGATGAATGTCCTCAATTATTGACATCAAAAAATTTACATCATTCATCAATTAACGGCGAACACGATCATCGGGCGAAAAACTATCATTCCGGATTTTCATCGTATCCGTTTCGGAATTGATTTAAAAATCGAATAAACAAATGCGGTTTGGCGTTAAATACATAAATATACTAAAATACAAACTTTAAAATGCAAAATACAATTTGTATCAGCCACTACCTTCAAAGCCTCTTTTTTTTGGCTTAAAAAATAGGTTGAACTGGTTCTTCGAAGAAATAAAATGTGGAGGATAATTAAACGTTCAAATATCAGGAAATTAACAATGAGACGATGTGGAGTTAAATGCACATGATACAAACATATAGTAGAGGCAAGCAATGGAACAACACTTTTATTGTTGTGCAAATGTAAAAATTGGTACAGATATATAATATTAATGGCATTAGTTTAAAATTCATTTTAGAATTACATAGTTGAAAGCCCCTGCTTTTTGTGAATATTAATAATACATCATGTAAATGGTAATAACAATGATAACAAAAAGAAAAAAAACAAAACAACAAAAACAAAAAACAAACGTAATAAAAAAGACGGATTGCGCAAGCTACCAAAGACAGACCGATAAAAATTACTATTTCCGTTCTGTCACAGAACAGGTTCAATATTTTTTTTGCCAACAATGAAAGGACATGGAGTAAATACACATGAGACATACATGAATGAAGTAAGCACTGGAACAATGTTATTATTTATTATTTATTGTTGTTCTTCATCTTGAAGTCAGCATGACGCCTTCAACAATGAAGTATGCCCATACCTGATAGCAAGTACAAGACGGACCCTATCACCGGTTTGAGGGGAATCAATCCATTGTTAACGTCGAGCAACGCTACATTCATGTATTTTCTTTTTTGGTCATTGACATAAAATTAACTGTCAAAGTTTTCTTACAACTGCTGTTATCAGTTGCCCAACAAAAGCACTTATAAAAGACAATTACAAATATAAACAACTTATCGAGTAAATTAAAAGAAAACTTGGCATATTAAACCAATAGATGTGGGCACTTTTAACAGAATGGGCAGAATAATAATTGGAACGTTCTTTTCTGCGTTCGTTTTATCGTGACGTCATAATCGATTGAGTAATATCAGATGTCATGTTTTATTCCCGTTGCCGCGAATTTGCTTCATGATCCCATTGATAATTTTTATTTCGTATACTAAACAAAAAACTCTCTTGATCATAGAGTGAAGTAAACTTTTTCTGGTTAAATCTCTTATAAATATCAGACAAAAAATGTCAGTTTGTTATTTTATATCAAACCAAAACAGTAAGCATGTTGTCCAATTACTGATTAAAACGATATTCGTTTTATGTGATGCAGCAGCTTAAAAACATCAAATTAGGGTTGATTTTCAAATCTGATATAAAAAAAGATGATTAGTGACATCATTTTTATTCTTATTTTTGATCATGTGGAAAAGGACTTCAAAACCAGTAAAAAAATGTGTAAGATTTTGTGAGGCTTTGTCTACTTTAAGTATATCAATTGCATTTAGACTACTTTCATTTTAATTGTAAAATGATTATCGGTTTCGCTGTGAGTCAATATGCCTTATTCAATGGATATTATACAATTTTTGGCTTATATAAGTCGCTATCACGATTTATCAACCCGATAAAATGTAAATTCACCGAGCCGTGGGCGAGGTGAATATACATTGGTGAGGGTTAGGTGTTGTTTCAAGTCCATCTCCCCAGAGCTACTCACTTTGTCTACCTTTGATGTTTGTCTTTCATTTGTTTTTTTTTCGTGTGTAGTTCTTGTGTAGATTTAGGCCTGTGATTACAATTTTAAGTCATTGTAGGTATTTCCTGTTATCTTTAATTTTTCTCGTAGTAATATATGTTTTAGGGAACAATAGTAAGTGGTGGTGTAAAGTCGACGTGGAAAACAGCAAATGATAATGGTAGACTAAACTTCTTTAAGTAAGTAAAATAGTAGAAGAAAAGTAAGTTTCATAACATGTACAAAGCATATCACTTGATATCTGCTCAGATTATGTTATTTCAACCTGTGTTTTTAATGACGCAACTCAGCGCCGTACTTATTTTCAATTCTTCCGTGTAGTTATTTTCCCTTTCTTGCTGATTTTTTATGTAAGGAAACCTCGAATCAACACATTCCAAAATAGAGAATTTTAAGTTGACAGTATCTAATGAAAGGATATGGAGTAAATGAACATGAGACCATGACATTTATGTTAACTCCAACTGCAATGTCTGAATATACTCAATCTATCACACAATGTATATGAATACCAAGAAATGATCAAATTAAGGGATATAGAGTAAATGAACATGGGACAAAATTTCTCCAAATTCATGGCAAGACTAAGCAAAGGGAACAAGGCTTTCATGGTTGTTCTACATCCTGAAGTCACCATGAGGCCTTCAAAAAACACTCCTATTCTTATTAACACTGTCAAAGGGATTGAATTGGTGGACTCATTATCTCAATTCTTTGATTTCTATCACCTATACACATATTTTAGTTTATGTCTTCCAAAAGTTTAGATTCGATCTACACGGAAAAGACATAGGTTATCAAAAAGTCATATGTACAAACTAATTCTTACAGAAACCTTGGCATTTTGTAACTGAACATGGTCATTCGACACAAGTCCTGCTTTTATTTTTCTTATGCATTATGATCTATGGATTTATATTTGTACATTACAGTTGGGATACAGATATAACGACACGTCATACGTTTTTTAATCTATTCTTTGGAACAACAATTAGAGCAGTAGGCCTTATATTCAACCAATCAAGCGTTCAGAGAATTTGTTCAACACCAACAGTAAAAGATGCAACAAGGCAAGGATAATTATTCAAGAAACTTTTAATATTTAACCAAGCAAACAAGGATTCGTTCTGTTTGAGAATACCAGTTTTAACAATAGCTTCAATATAGAACATTGTGAGTTCAAATTTGCTTCCAGATTATTTCATGGGTAAATGTGGTACAACATTCCATAATTGTTCATTTTAGGCTAAAATGGATTCTTTTATAGGATTTGGAATGCATCCAAATTTAATCAAATAAGACAAAGTGTTTCTAACTAAATTTGAAAAAAGAAAATATTTAAGAAGTTTCAACGGTCCCTTAAAATGTTAAAAGCCGACTAAATTTACAATTTTTAACCAAAACATACAGATCGGATTGTAATACCTCGCAATAATTGATAAAAAATTTTCTGAGAATTAAAATCTTCGAAAACATTCCCAGATTTTCCTGAAATCCAACCAAACAATGGTCAAAAGAGGAAACTGGTACAACGGAATCATTATATGGACATTTTCGGAGTCCCTAAATTAAATAAAGTCTTACCTTTTTGAAAACAGACGGGCATGGGTCGTTGTTCTAAAATGACAAAAAAAACTTAGATTTCAAATTTTTATGCATAATTTCATAACTTTTTACATAAAGACAATAATATGAAGCATGATTATAGTTTGACATCCAAATGTCACAATTATCTTATTCTAAGTGTTTTAAACGAGAACCCTTACCTCAACACAACTTCACAAATGATGTTCTTGTAAAAATTAAGCTGATTCTTAATTTTTGGTGGACTGTATATTACATAGTAGAATATTTATCTTGAATTTTACAATATGTACTAAGGCTGCCTCCATTGATCGTTAATAATATGTAATCAATTAATTTTTCATTTTAGGGTTATGATGATTGCTGCGCCATTCTTCTTCTTAACTCTTGCATTGGCAGACATTGAAGGCATAGTAGCATATTCGTACTATCATACGTTACGCTGTGATCCCCTCAAATCTGAACAAATAACAAATCCAAATCAGGTATGCCTATAAACGTATTGTTTAAAATCTTGTTTCATCCAATATTTGTTTTAGCTCACTTGAATCAAAGGGTCAGTGTGAGCCATTGCCATCACTTGTCATCCGTCGTCCGCCCGTTAGTTTTTCACATATTTGTCGTCTTCTTTGAAACTAATTCAGCAAATTCAAGTAAACTTTACAGGAATGTTGTATGGAAGGTCCATTACAAAGCATGCTCGTTTCGTTCCGATCTGATAAAAAACATGGCAATCAGAGCGGAACTTAGGTTTAACAAAGGACCGTATAAAAATCGCATTGTCATCTTCTCTTATGAAACCACTGAAGCAAATTCAATAAGACTTTACAGGAATGATGTACAGAAGGTGCTTTACAAAAATTGTTCATGTCATTACGATCCGACAAAAACGTGGCCACCGGCACGGAACATATTTTATGAGCCAAAGGTAAAATCATTCTTGTCATAATCTGCTCTGAAACAATTGAATAAAATTTAACTTAACTGTATTGGAGATATGTAGAAGGTCCTTTGCAAAGATAACTTATTTCTATAGTATCTAAGAAAAAACACGGATGTCAATGGAGAACATCAGAATCCATTGGAAAAAATCATTTCAGGTCATGACAGGTATAGAAACATTTGGTCAGGTTACCGATACGGGCTCAGTTTCCGAATCTCTTGCATTTATTTTAGACAATATTAAAATGCTCATATTTTTTTATTCGCATTTTGATGAAAAAAGCTTTCCCGTAAGACTAAATGGTTTGTCTTTCGTAGTGACATTTTAAGTAAGATTTATTTATCAAAATAGAAAAACACTTGGGTACGCATCCCCATTACTCAAAAGTAAACAGACGAGTGGTGATATTATTTTATACTTGTATAAATAATAAAAAAGGTCATTCGGGCTAAAATACCAGCCCATGGTGAAAATAATATAAATATATGGCTACTTTTAATTATTTCGATTCTAAAAGGACACTCGGATTTTGAGAATTCCTCCTAGTTTATATGGATGAAATGCCATTTAATGCCACTAACTGGTCTGTGACGTTGCAAAAAAAATATCTATGACATACAAATGTAATCGAAAGTGACTTCTTTTAACTTTGACGTAAACAATTGGTTTATTTTTTAAATGAAATAAAAGGGACAACAGGAAACACCTACAATGGCTGAAAATTATAATCACATGCCACAATCTGCTAGGAAATACACAGGAAAAACACAAATAAGACAAAAGACAAACGTAAACAACTATAGGAACTCGGGACAGCCGGACTTGGTACCTGCACTAGCAAAAGCCAGCGGTAGGGTTAAACGGTTTCGGGTACAACCCGATTGAAGCCCGTCATATAAGAATTCTGATTTCAGATTGTGTGTAGATTTACTTCATCCCGATGAAATTGCAAAATAAAGAGATCTCCTGTTTCTTTTGTTAAGAATAAATTGAAGCGGATTTCTTTCAATGCGAAAATCTTCCTCTGATACGTCTAATACTTTATTAGCTGGCACTTCATCCATCGAACCTTCACTGAATAATTTTGCGTTTAAGGAAGTAGACCTCGGGAAAGAGGAGATAAAAATTACTTGTTGTGATTGGTATGAATTAAAAACAATACATTATTTTTTTCGTAAACGAAATTAACATCAATTCAATAATGAACATACACTCTTTTTAATAAATTGCTTCATAATGCCCGGATAAAGAATTCCAGGTTTTGAAAGGAATCTTAAAGATATTAAAATAAATGAAAGTCCAAATATTTGGCAAGGGAGGTAATTCTTTTAACTTGACGTTCAGTATAGATGAAAATTATGTTTTTTATGTTGTTTTCCTAACATAGTGAAAAAATGGTACGGTGACTTTTTCTAAAATTTTGACATAAGTCATATGTGGGGAGGATCTTTAATTTCTAAGCTTTTGATGAAAATTGAAATGTGGGATTTTCATTTAGAAGGAATTCAACAAAACTCTACTTTCGGCCTTAATTTGCCAATGCAATTTCTTTTGTACAAATTAAGACTTAATGCGTGCTTATAATATTTATTATCTGGTATTTAGTTCTACAAGTTTCTTAGAAGCAGTTTAGCAAATTAGACTATTTTTTATTAATATACAGTACATTAGTATACGCTTTATGGTGATTTCTTAACCAAATTTAAAACCACTGAGAGAGGGGTGTTGCTATGAACTGTGAATCAAAAATCTTACGGTGAAACTTTTAAAAAATTTTTCTTGAAGTATATTAGCACATAATTGTTTCCTGCTGTGAATTTGAAGAAAATTGAATTTGTGGCACATTTTGGGGGTAACCCTGGGTCTACAACCCTAATGCATTCAATCAATGATATTTTTCAGATTATTCCATTTATGGTAATGGATATATTTGAGGGACTACCAGGAATGCCAGGACTTTTTATTGCCTCATTATTTAGTGCATCTCTCAGGTATAATTGTTAAAAAATAACAGCATTTGGGCAAATTCGTTGTTTTTGTGTTGTTGACACAAGTTGGTCTTTTACATCTTGTTTTTGAAATGAAACACGGCTGAGTAACCTATGACCTCCACTGACCAAATTTAAGCCATGTACTAGTAAGCTGTAAAAAGATTTACTAAACCCCGATCTCTTTTTGTTAAATCATGATCAAAATCTAATGAACTGTGAACCTTGTAGAGATAACGAAAACTATAAAACGATCATAATGAAACGATTTCAGAAACTTGAGGGGTAATTTATATTCCGCCATCCTGATTCCTGACTTTAATAATAATAAATAAATAAAAATAATAGTAGAGTTTGTTATCAAACATAAAAAATGAGTAAGTACAGAAAGGATGTAATTAAATCGGCATTATAATTAGATTTGAATCTGCAACTAACGATACAAAATCTTGTGATCTTCTTCAATATTTTTGTATGTGTTTGACTTCTAAATCTGCATTCAAGTTCCTTCTGCTCTTTAAGTAAAGCCTTTGCAGTATCTTTGACATTTTACCACCTTTTAGGCTTAATGGTTCACAACACTGAAAATGATGAAAAATAGCCTTACTGTTGTGTACTTTATTTGTTCGGATTTAATTCTGTTTGTCGTTTTGTCGGGCAACAAATCAGAGTGATTTTGATAGCACTTTAACAATAAAGTTTATGTTGATAACAATCTCGATTCTATCAGATAAATGAAAATAGAAGTAGCGGTGTTCGACATATAGCAATAAAATCCGTCCAAACCGATGCTAGTTGTTCTTTTACCCTTACTATGAGGTATCAGCAAATTCAATTGTAGAAGGCTTAGTGACTTAAAGATAAAGAACACAATAAAAACGTTGTGTCGATGCTCCGGTTTGCAAATATTTGTGGGGACTTTGTCAATTTGCACACGAATAGGCTACTTAAACAAGGGTTTGTTAACCCAAAACTTGAAGTCATTCCCAGAAGTTTTAAGGTCGACAGCACCATCTTGTGGACCGCTCTTGGATATGATCTTTCCCTTTAATAGCCTAATTGTTGTTTCCTCTACCGGATTTCAGCTTACTGCCGTATTAGACCTTACTATCGGTGTTCAACACGGCGGTTGTCTTATAAGGAGAAGGAGATGCTTACTCTTTTGTGCACGTGATCTATCCTATGGTTTTTGGGGGTCCGTGTTGTTGATCTTTGTGTGTGTGTGCTGTTCTCGTGTTGTGTCTCTGTTTCTTTGTTTTTTTCGATTGTTCCATTGTCCTTGAATGATTCGTTTTGGATTGACGGTTCGGTTCTCACTTACTGTATAAAGATAAAGGTCATTTGAAGGTATTTACGGATCAAAGATGATCTATACGAGTATCATAAAAACAGATTTGAAAAAAAACTCCGCCGCCTGAAAGTAATACTTATATTTGGCCTTCAGGAAGTATCGTAGCAAGCAAGACAAAAATGATGTAAATTTTGAAGAAAATTAGTAATTATGAGCAAACTAAATAAATAAATAAAAAAAAAACAATTAGGGGCTACAAAAAACTGGACTGGTTGTATAGGTCTAATTTTTTTTTTTATTGTTGGCTTACTGGCACATGGGTAATGATACGTTTTTTGTCGGGTTCTTTTCAGTACACTTTCATCAGGGTTGAGTAGTCTGTCATCTTTATTCTGGCAAGATGTAGTAAAGCCATACACTAAACCGATGTCAGAACTGAAGGCAACAATTATTTCCAAAATTGCAGGTAAGATATACAAAAAGGGATCCTGAACACATTGTACTTACAAATGTACACGATTTCAATGTCACTCATCTATGTATTTCAATATGCATTTCCTTTTTTAATATTTGAATTATTTAATTCCTATAATATATTTACAATCGCTTGCTAAAAACAAAAATCTGCAAACTCGATAATGCAAAGGCATACAAACGTTACATCAATATGTCAAAGTGCACATTGTATGCCTTATTAACCATGAAAGGATATGGAGTAACTGCACATGACAAACCTACGTGTAAAATTAAGCAATGGACAGTGCTTTTTATTGTCGTTCTTCATCTTCACCGAAGAGCTCTGTTAATACCTCAAAACAAGTTCAAAACGGTCGCAAGAATTGCTTTGAGCGCAAATTATTTCCAGATGATGACCAACGTTACATTCATATGATTTTTTTTCATCCAGTTGATGCGAGATCTTAAGCAAACATAAATCAAACTGGTATAGCGTTCGTTCTTACAGTTCCATTCATCTGTTGCCTCTTGAATGCACTATTATCTCACAACTTAACAATAAGAAAAATGAAAATATACAGCAAATTAAAAGCAACCCATCAGATCCAATGTATTTAGCATTAGAGAGTAAATGTTTACTTATTTAAAATTGAAAATTGTAGTCAACAAAAGAAAGAAGAATGAAATAAAAAGATAAAACATTTGTAGACTGTCCTTAAATAGCAGCAAAAGCTTTTGCATTTGTAAAGATCGGTCGCAAAATCTGAAAGGCAAATTTTCAGAAACAAAAGTAATAGTTACTTCGGTATTTTGTTATTTCTAAACAATATTTAAAATATTTCAGTTGTTCAGACGTCATAATTGTTTTTTTTTTCATTTTTTTGGGTTATTTTTTATTTATTTATTTTTTTTTATTTTTTTTTATTTTTTTTTGGGGGGGGGGGGTCTTTAATTAAACCCGTTAGTCTACATCTTTTTTCAGACTTACATCACGAATTTGACAAAAACGGTTATCTCAGTGCTGATATTTACGACAAAAGGAACGATTTTCATTTCAAAATTGTCAATTTCCCTGAAATGGACAGAAAAACTCCAGCTTTTCCTGCTTACCCCTTGAATGTTTACCAGCTGATTCGTTACGTGAGAGCTAGTGCATATTATACAGACTTTCTCACTAGACATGGTTATCTCCGAGACCCCCGTATTAATCAAGGCTTCAAATATTCCGTCTCATAGGATCATTGAAAAGTTCTTAAATAATGATATCAGTAACTCCGATATTTTTTATTCATTACGGGGAAAAATGAAATTTAAGTCCGAACTGTGATTCAATCTTTTTTCTTAATCATTTGATAATCGTTTAGTTTAACCTTCTAAAACCTATCAATAGCAATTGCTGTTGAGTTGCAATCAGACACTACCGTAATGGATGGGGCGGTTTGTCGCATAATAAAACCGGTTAAACCCAGCATAATGAATGCTTTTGAAATGCCTATTCAAACTCAATTTAATGGTGGTTTTCCCCCTGATTTGTCTTTTTTTGTCTCGTGGATTTCGGCCTTTGACAACTCTGTTCGGTAATTTCTTATTACCCCCATTTCCACCAAGCGTGACCAGAGCACATTATTGAAGACTTTAAGATGAAGAACAACAATAAATACAAAAAATACCGTAGTTGCATAAAAAATAGTAAATTCCGTTATGCTGTACACGTATTTCAAGGAGTAACCTCTCATCAACAGCATTGAAATAAAATAATATGGAAAGCCGTAATCCAAATGTTGTCCAGAAAGTAGTACTCATTTCAAAAAATAGAAATGATGTTGGATGGCCTGCTCTTCACATGTATTTATAGAGACTCTGTCTCATGTACGCAATTCCAAATCCTTTCATTGCTTACTATACACTTGGCCATAAGTTAAGGACCATCTGATTTGAAAGTTAATTTCTAAGTCATATTTTTGAATTTATATTTTGTTCGTTGGCATGCTTGGTGTAATGAGCGTAATGCATTGAAATGCTGTCTTGGTTTTTGAAAGGAGGAGAATAACACTGCAAACATGCGTAATGAAAACATCGATACTTCAAAGTTGAACTACCCTTGTTTCCCAGTGTTATCGCAAAGAGTCAAAACGATTTCCTTTTTCAGATAAAGGGCTATTTTAACGTTAAAATCTGACAAAACCTGTTATTATTGTTCAATTTTTTCTTACATCTGTGTAATTTTGTTATTGGAAGTTTGCCAAAATTATGGAATGTTATGGCTTAATTATTGGGTTGCTTTTCATCAAAAATCCATGAAAATTTTATTTGAGGTGTTTTAAAGTTATCCTGAAAACAAATTCTACGCATTTTATCGTTATTAAAGTTAATTGCTTCAAAATTTCATTAATTTTTACAATGTTGATTGGAAAATAATGATAAATGAAAATTGGCATTTTCGGTAAAAATGGGAAAAAATCGGATTTTCGTTATGAACAGGTTTTAAAATACCAATTGTTTTACAATAATCTATGCCTGTATGAGCAAAACAACTTTCCATCCGATTTTTTTTGCAACAGCAAATGAAAGAACTTAAGTCATTGCATTAAAAGTAATTTTATGCTAAAAAATGCAATTTTGTAGACAAAAAACGTGTCACTATGGCGTCTGTAGACTAGATAAATTCAAAAATTCGTATGAATAAGATTACTTTTAGGAAGTTCAATGCAACAAAAGACTACAGCCCAATAAAGTCTAAATCTTGAGAACACCATACCATTTCTTGATAAATTAGGTTGCAAAACTGTATTAAGACAGATTATCTCCCTTAAATGAAATTATGACGGTTCCCAATGTTCAAAAATACTGTTTTCTTCTTGTATGTGTGTTTATTTTGACAATATGAAAATTTCAGTGTTTGAAAGTGAAATTTTTCACAAGAAATTGCACATTTCACTGAAACTTATTTCCTGTTTATCAGCACCCATTTTGCACCCCATTTTTCAAATAGCCATTGAGATGCATTTTTTGTGTGCCTAGTGTACCTTTACAGTTTTTTTTTCTTGTAAATGGATTAATTTCACCACAAAGTGATTTTGAAACATTTCTTGAAATGTAAAATATTAAATTTTGTTTTCAAAATTTAGCTCAAATTGAAATATGGGTGGTCCCTAACTTATGGCCAAGTGTATATAATCTCTTCGTCTAAGCACATTCCTGCCTGCAATCACTGGATAAAAAGAAACAGCATTTGACGTACAAACCAAAAACAATTAACTCTTTACAGCCACCGTGGTCGACAGAAATATATTTACAATAGAGGCAGTTTAACCGCTGAACATAAACTCATATTTTCTACTCTTAACTCTACTACGGAACCTCTATTTTACAATAAAGGATATATCTCAAAATTGAAATCATTGCTTACCGAGGAAGACTGTGTCAAATAATTGAGAAATGAACCGCCAGTCTAAAAAAATATAAGAAAAACGGTAAAAATCGAAAAAAGGCACACAAAAAAGAACAAAGACACAACATGACTGGATGAAAAGAAACTACATTTGACGTACAAACCAAAAACAATTTACTCTTTACAACCCACCATGGTCGACAGAAATATATTTACAATAGAGGCAGTTTAACAGCTGAACTTAAACTCATATTTTTCTACTCTTAACTCTACTACGGAATCTCTATTTCACAATAAAGGATATATCTCAAAATTGAAAACATTGCTTACCGAGGAAGACTGTGTCAAATAATTGAGAAATGAACCGCTAGTCTAAAAAAGATCTAAGAAAAACGGTAAAAATCGAAAAAAAAGCACACAAAAAAGAACAAAGACACAACATGACTGGATGAAAAGAAACTGCATTTGACGTTCAAATCAAAAAACAATTTACTCTTTACAACCCAGCGTGGTCGACAGAAATATATTTAAAATAGAGGCAGTTTAACAGCTGAACATAAACTCATATTTTCTACTCTTAACTCTACTACGGAACCTCTATTTTACAATAAAGGATATATCTTAAAATTGAAATCATTGAAAAACGGGAAAAAATTGAAAAAATAACACACACAAAAAACAAAGACATAACATGAGTACGGAACAGAAAAGAAAGAATGAAGACACAAAGATGAACAATACGTACCAAGTATAAAATCATCTATGAGATCAGGTGCACTGATATAGTAAGCACCAAACTTTCTACAGGAAAAAAAATGTATCTCATTTTTCAGTGGTATTTTTTGGTGTATTGGCTATTGCTGTAGCGTTTCTTGTGTCAGAAATGGGTGGAACTTTGATGCAGGTAATTTGCCGTAGTGTTTCGTTTTTTTTTTCTTTTCGTAATAACAGTCGGAAACACCAATAACGTACATAGTTGAAATAGCCTGTGAGAGAAAAATCAAATTTCCTTTTATTTACTCCATGAGCTCTTCCGTCTTTTTTATGCATTCTGAAATTTCAGAAAAGGTCGTTGGATGTGATGCAAATAGGTAAGTAAATATAAGCGTTTCAATAATTCAATTTGTAACAAATATAAATGTTCCATTGTGTTTTTGCCACTATCTTTTTATTGAAATCGTCTTTTCTGCTACTGCGGACTTTTCCGAAAATTTTAACTTAATTTTAACATTATGTGATAAAATTGTTTTTATGTAATTTTTGCTACTTAGAATTATAAAATAAAGTGTCTTTCATTTCAAGGAATCAAACCAATAATTTTTGTTTTGGGTGGGGAAACACATTTCGGTTTAGTAGAGATCACGGCCCCAGCGCCCCCAACCCCCTGAAAAAATGATACTCCAAGCGTTTTAGTTTCCCACAGTCATCCAACCATACGACATGAAATGTGACATTTTTTCCGCTCGGCGCTTCCACATTTTGTAAGGATAGAATATCATTGACAAATCGGTATATTAACTGCAATAACTGATTTCTTTACCAGTTTCCATGAATATTTAATTAATTGATTTAGATTGATATAAAAAAAACAAATATGACAAGGACGAAACAAACAAAACACAAACAATTTTCATAAAAAATCAAGCATGTACAATGTGAAACCCTATGTGAGTAGGGATACCAAATAATTCAGCATTAGCTACATTTGCACTTGGAAATATACTCTTCGGTTACTTATATTAGTGCAGACTTATTTTGAAGGGGTGTTCAACGAACAATACATCAAAAATCTACTAGCCTTCATTTTGATATTGTTTTTTGTTATTTTTATGCTCTCTATTTAGCATTCATTTTCTAACATTGCAAGCAGCGGTTAGGTTTTCATAGTTTATTTGTTCTTTTATTGGCAATGCTACATGTATATATGTTACCTCTATTGCAGATTTCAAGTACGATTTTATCATCGGTTGGTGGTCCTATGTATGGGCTTTTTCTTCTTGGTTGTTTTTGTCCTTGGGCAAATGCAAAGGTATGTGTAAATTTTGAATTTGTTTCAATAGTTTAATTTGTAGTTGAAAACAAGTTTAAATGAATTCACGGGAAGTCAGCAGCCGAATGTGTGAAAACTAAATAAAATATTAGAGTAAAGTTTTGACTGACAGTTTGGTTCTCATTTATTATATCTGCACATAATGGTGTACTTTAACGTTATCATTTGTCAAAGAGATGAAAAACTTTTAAAGCTCATCTCCTTTTATTGTGAAAATAAACCTCTTGAATTTTCAGGATTTTTTACAATTTACTAAAATATCTAGCATTTTTTCAAAGAATATAACCTTTCAATGTTTTATTCAACATCTTGTTATGTCACAATAACCCGGAATCATACAAGTCGGCAAAGACATCCGAAGTATTTAGCATAATATATTGTACACACAATGCTTGGTTACTCTGAACCGCCTGTAGTTATCCTAAACACCATTACCAAATCGGTTAAATAAGTTAGTATCTTCTTGTAATTCATGAAAGCCGTAAGGAATAATATTATATACTCATTTAAAATTCTGCAATATGATTTGTTCAAATCGTGTCACATAACAATTGAGATTTCACTTGGTCAATCGATTAGCGTTGGGTCGCATCGGAATATCAACCGGTGCACAAGAAAATTCGATATAATATAACAGTTATCACTCTAGAGAATGTGTGACCCAGCGGTTTCTCTCCCCTCAAAATTAATGTCACCATCGCGCAAGCTCTTGGGTGACCTTAATATCTCGGGGAGGGGGGAAAAACAATTGGGTAACACATTTTCTAGGGTGGTAATTGTATCAGGTTAATATTTATTCAAGAGACCTAGTGATTTGAAAAAAAATCTCGATTATCTTTATTTTGATGTATTATTATATGATCTGAATTTTTGCAGGGTGCATTTGTTGGTACATTAACTGGAATTGCTTTTATAGCGTGGATAACGACTGGAAAATATTTTTCGCTAAATGTACGGAAAGCTGTTCCACTGCCATCGGCGCCAATCGACCAGTGTTTCCTTAATGAAAACAATTCTACTGTATTACATTATTTGACAACTAATATGTCTTCTTTGACAACCGATCTGACCACAGAAGCTTTACAGACAACGGTAGCTGATCCGTATAAAATACCGTAAAGTTTTGAAGTATATTACTTTAATCAATAGCGCCGAAATGCTTAGAGATAAATGTCTTTATTAAAACATTTTGACAAACAAGTTGACAAACACGTAATAATGGATTGGTTTCAGATAGTTGTATTATATGTTAAGTTCAAAAACTGCCTCATAAGTCATCTTCGACGAAAATGGGGCATGCATGTCAGTTTAACCTAATATTTCAAAAGGCTATGTATAAGGATAAAATTAAGTACAAAACATACATTCATATACGGTTACTTTTTAAACGCCATGACAAAATGATGAAATTTTATAATAGTATTTCTTCAGTGCTTTTCGAATATTTGCATGACATACAGGAGAAAAAACTCATATTAATAAACAACAAAACACTTTTAAATTGAAAACAAAACCATTATACATTAATTTCAAATATGCAAATAACATTCTCCTTAATACAGGAAGTACCATAACAACATCTAACTCAAAATCAAACCAAATTCTAATTTCAAAGAACATGTACAAAACTTTGAGGTAAAAACGTACAAATAAGAGATAGAGGTGGGGATCTTTTATTTTCTAGTTTTCTGTTTTATTCTTTAATTATGTCACCCCAGACTTTGGCGGGGTGACATGTTGTTATTCTACGTTTCTTCTGATTATTATTCTTCTTTTTCTTATTCTTCCAAGAATTCTTGTCCGATCGATTATTTTCTAATGCCTGGATGTAATCAAATGAAACTTGGCATGAAGTTAGATCAATATAAAGGAGAAGACTTTTTACGAAAAAAAAAATTCAAAATGGCTGCCGTTTCCAAGATGGCCGCCATTTTACGTTGAAAAATTGGGGATTCTATATCTCAGGAACTGCTTATAGAAATTAGTTCATATTTTGCATAAATGTTCAGTAAGATGAGAGGAAGGAATCTATGCGACAAAAATGTTCAAAATGGCCGCCATTTCCAAGATGGCTGCCTAAATGCGTTAAAAGTTCGACTTTGTCCAATTTCAACGAAAATTGATTTCTAGGTAGATTTTGAGGTTGCGAACAAGGTGGAATCATTGAATGGGGAGTCTGGGGTGACATCGGCTATTGCTTGCAATTGCAAATCTAGTTATTATGTCACCCCAGACTTTGTCGGGGTGACATGTTGTTATTCTACGTTTCTTCTGATTATTATTATTATTATTATTATTCTTCCAATGATTCTTGTCCGAGCCGTCATTTTGTAATGGCTGAACATAACAACTTCAAACTCGGTACACAGTTGGACCACCATCTGAAGTTATTCACAATGTGAAAAAAAATTCAAAATGGCCGCCATTTCCAAGATGGCCGACAAAATACGTCAAAATTTCAACATTGTCCGATTTCAACGAAAATTGATTTCTAGGTAGATTTTGATGCTGCAAATGTGATGGAATCCTCGAACGGGGAGTCTGGGGTGACATCGGCTATTGCTTGCAATTGCAAATCTAGTTATGTCACCCCTGACGTAGTCGGGGTGACATGTTGTTATTCTACGTTTCTTCTGATTATTATTATTATTATTATTATTCTTATTATTATTATTATTCTTCCACATGTTTTTGTCCGAGCGATTATTTTGACATGGCTTGATGAATTGTTTTGAAACTTTGCATGAAGTTGGACCATCAACCAAAGTTTTATGTTCGGCATTTGAAATTTTCAAAATGGCCGCCATTTCCAAGATGGAATCAACGAATTTGTTGTCTGGGGTGACATCGGCTATTGCTTGCAATTGCAAATCTAGTTATTAATATTATTCTTTTTCTTCTTCTTCCAATAATTCTTGTCCGAGCGATTATTTGGAAATGGCTGGATGGAATCATTTCAAACTTTGCAGAAAGTTGGATCACCATCTGAAGATGTTTATTATGCTTTTGAAATTTTCAAAATGGCCGTCATTTCAAAGATGGCCGCCAAAATACGTCAAAATTTCAACGTTGTCGGATCTCAACGAAATTTGATTTCTAGGTAGATTTTGAGGCTGCGAACAAGATGGAATCATCGATTTGGTGGTCTTGGGTGACATCTGCTATTGCTTGCAATTGCAAATCTAGTTACATTATTACGTTTTAAATAATATTTTCTTATTCTTTTACCTTTTATCGCAGTTCGTCAAGAATTTTAAGGGAGTACGGGCGTCAGGAACTTTGTAATTGGAATTAAATTATGACCTTTTGTTTTGAGGAACTTTGCTAACGGAAGAACATGAGCAAATTTTTGTTTTTTAAAATCCATGTAAAAATGTTTTAGATAAAAGATGTCAAAATTTTGGCGGGAAACAGTTATCTCTAGAGTTTTCTTTCAATTTCCATTAGCTGTTTATATGCCTTAGAATATATGAAAATATAATTGGAAGTTTGTAAAATTCTATACATTGTATATTTTGTGCATTTTTGGAGAGACTTGTGACAAAGAAAACACAATACGTGTACAACTAAATTTAACCCTATCTAAATGGATAAAACCCAAGGATATCGAATGCTTCTGAAATCTGACGCTCATACTCCCTTAACTTGTTCGTTTATTTATGCTTACACGAACTGCTTCAAAGCACTCTTCATTTTACCTAAAATGGAAATCTGTTTACATTTTTTCTCAAGGGGCTTACACATTATTCAACCGGACTAAGGCATTTATAAACAAATTTGGCTTACCCTAACTGTCGATAACTTAGCTTACTAGGGGCGATAACATTATGTTCGTTTATTTAGCAGGTTTTCACAATAGGTTAACAAGAAATGATCAAATCAATATATAATTTTCATGAGTTAATGAGTAAATTAAGAAATAATTCATGGGCGCCGGTGTTTTGTTGGAGATTTACATATGGGTGGCCATTATTTCCGTTAATATTTTACCCAGAGCGTAGCGTAGCGGAGCGAGGGGTAAAATAAACGAAAATAATGGACACCCATATGTAAATCGACTACAAACCACCGGCGAACATTAATTATTTCGATTCTAATATGACATTTCATGATCTGAGCTGACCTATAGTGTACACGATAACGACAGCCATTCCTTCAGATTTAGACGTTTTTGTGCACAAAACGTATTGTGACGTCGTCAATTTCAGCGTAAAGACTGTTGTGAAGTCGCTCATCATGTTATTGGAGATTTTCATATGGCTAGTCGTCATGGTTTCCATTGTTCCCATATTAGAATTGGTGATAATAACGAACCAATGACATTTAGTACCAATGAAGCAATTGTTTTGGATGGAGTTTCGGCTTTTAATTTCCATGATTCACAAATGAAATAGACTGAACAAGCACACTTTCTTAATACCAACTACGACAAAATCAAAATGGACCAACCCATGGATGGTTTATCTTAAAATATATAACTGTCGTTCAAAAATTTTTATACTGACTAGGGCAGGAACGACTAGAAAAGATCATTATCACGTGAAAAAGACCCTGAAAGTTTTTCATGTTGTGCAAGTTAGATACCGTACATTTCAAACAAAAAAAGAAGCCGGAATTGAATCTGGAAGAAATCTTTGTCCGCACTCGTGCTCATGTAAAATCCTTGGGGGCTAACGCCCCCTCGGCCTTTACCTGAGCACTCGTGCGGAAGAAGAAGCCTCCCAGATTCAATACCGGCCACTTTTTTTGTTTGAAATGTACGGTATCTTATACTTATCACAATTTATATTACAGAAAAAACATACGCAGTAATGTGAAAGGAAACTTAAGGATTTGGTATATAGAGGTAGTGCGATGATAATTATACAAGCACTAGCTTATGTGAACTCTTCTGAAGTCGTACATAAACAACAGCATATCAAATTGGAAAACTACAGGCAATCTCTGTTCTGGAGATTGTCATCTCGGCAACGTATATCTCTTCACTGCGGACCATAATCAAACATTCGAAAGACCAAAAACACAGCTGCACTGATATAAAACAAACAGTCTAAATGACTAATAAGAAACGTTAAAATCAGTCAACCTAAGTGTTTTACTCGAGGTATTTTCTAAATACTATTTTCCGGCAAGCACTGGAGTTGTCATTTGGTTAATATTTTGTCCTGTTCTGCCCGACATAGAAAATTTGTATCACATTTGTTAAAGATCTGCAATGAATATATTTTTAATACAAACTTACAGGAGTGGAATAGATTATTTATATTCCATCGGATACCCATGGCTTGGTGCTGTTGGGATATTTACTGTTCTAATAGTTGGTAGTATTGTTAGTTTTCTAACAGGTAAGTTGGCTTTTCAAACTATTATCTCTTGTGTTTTTAATCCGATTTTGTTCATTAATGTCAGAATGCACATCCATCTTTTTTTACATTTTAATGATTTTTTTAAAATCAAGCTCATATCCAATATAAATGGTTGGTTTTCTTTTTCACATCCAGTTGATTTATTACAATATTTTCTTATATGCTCTCGACATTGTTTTAATTTACTCGACATTGTTTTAATTTATATAAAAATATTACAAAATGGCTTCTCCATTTACAAACATGTACAATGTAGGCAAATATGTCTTTAAGTAGAAATGGGTTTTTGTAAGGTTATATATTTTACGAAAGGATATGGGATAAATGAACATGAGACGATAACACATATGTTAACCCAAAACTGCAATAATTTTAATGAGCTGTATGGCCATTTCGGAAATTAATTCCTTATCAGCAGCACTAGAACCCAAACAAAGGAAATCCATAATTTCACCAAATGTTTAAAATGCATAAAACTAAACGAAATCCGAATAATCATAGAAAAATAAGACATAAAAAAGTTGATGGCTTCTTTGGCGCTGAGTTGATTGATTGATTGATTGATGTGGGGTTAAACGTCACTTTCAGCAGTATTTGAGCTATTTAATAACGGTCAGTTTTTGTGGTGAAGGAAGCAGGAGTGCCCGGAGAGAACCACCGATCTTGGGTAGGTAGCTGACATACCTTATCACTTACGATTGTTAGTGGAGTGCACCCTTTTTGTAATATTTTACGAAAGAATGTACAGACTGGGGCGCGAACTCACACCTAAATGGTCATAGACAATAGTTGTTCTATAGGTAGTAGAACTACCGTAACCACTCGGCCTCCAAGGACCCGATACTGAGTTGCTAATAGGAAAAATTTATGTTGCTAGATGAATTGAAAAGCGTTTTTAACTTTGTTTTACGTCTATAACGCTGTTATAATTTCTTTATAGGGCATATACGTCCAGCACAATCTAATCCAATGTATTTAATTTCCATCGTCGATGAAATTTTCTTCTTTTTGCCGAAACCAGTGAAGAAATTACTTAACTTTGGATATAACTATGAAAAACCAAAGGTAAAAATCTTTATTATTACAATATAATTCATGTTTACAAACGGGGTAATAATAAAATTACCGAACAGAGTGGTCAAGAGCAGAAGTCCATGAGACAAAACAACGGCAGTAGAATACCGAAGGAACAAAGCACAAGATTACACAAATCAAAGTCCAGAGACAAGGCAAAAGCAAGAACACCAGAAGACAGAGACCAAAGACACCACATGCCAACAAAACACACGAACATTACATATACAGCACAAAAACTAATGCACTAACAGTGTGAACTCTCAAAAAACAAGAGTGACATCAGGTGCTCCGGAAAGGTAGGTATGTCCTGCTCTGCACACGGTAAGTGAGGCATATATGTTTTTGAAAGATCTGTTAAGTACCTGATTGGTTTATGTCATTTGCTAACCTTGAGACAAAACCAATTGAAAATCATGGTACGTGTACAAAAAGATAAATCAGGTGAAACTACCAGCAAAATTAAAATAGGATTGTTCACCTTATTTTTCAGACGTTCTAAGAGAGAACAATTAAACTTAGAGAACGACCATTCAGTTTTCATTGGGGAGGGGATTGGGTTGGCAATTTTGTAATTAGTAAATGATTTTATCTTAGTTCTAGTAAGCAAATATATTCTACTCCTACTTACCATTAAAGTAACGGTTTAACTTGTGATGAGTAGAATTTTTAGGAATAAACGTGATTAATTCTGAAGATCAGAAATAATCAAGAGATTGGAATGTAAATGATAATTTTTACGAGGCCAAATCGCCCAAACCAACACCTGGAAATGGTCGTCCTCTTTTTGTACACATATTAAAAATTTCAGTAAAATCCTTTCCTTGTAAAAATAATTTCGATTCTCCATTTCTCTCTCGCCATTCGTCAAATCATCGAACATTGGCTGATCTTAACAAGTAGTAAGTCTTCACAGTTGCAGGGCAGTATTTCTGTTTTTTTCAACAATTATGATAAATTGAAAGTTACGGAAACTCATACTTCAGTTTTTGACAAACGTCCACGATGGACGCGTACATTAAGATAAAGACTAATGTTTTAAAATGGAGCACCAATTTGATAGCGCCTTTATTGTGCGTATTTTTTCTACATTGAAGAATTCAGGATCATGAAAACTCTTTTTCATGGCAATAACAACCTGTTAGAAAAAAATAACCAAAAAGCACACGCATAAATTTACTAAATTGAATTCGGGTTTTAGATTGTAAAAGTTCATGAACTGAAACAAAAAGGAAATATGAAACACCTACAATGGCTGACAAATACCGTTACATGCCACAATATACCAAGGAACTGCACAGAGGAAAAGAACTTACTTATGACTGTACTGAACAACAGAAGACCTAAATCTTTGGACAATCAACGGTTTGAAACTACTAATTATTAGGGATGGCAAAATGTCTAGAATTCAATACTCGAGTACTCGGTACAAATACTCGCGAGTACTCGAGTACTCGGATCGTTATAATTGATAATGACAAGGGCACATTCATTTAATGTTGGACGAGGATCTTTAATGAAGGTCTTCTGGTTTTTGTTCAATGAAACATTTATGTTTGTTAAAAAAAAAAACATGTTTTCATTGTCAGTTTGAATTAGTACTAAAATTAATCAACTCTTGTACATAAAATAATCAAACACTAATTAGCAAACAATAAACTGTCGGCTTGTATTATAGACATTTGCTTTGATCTAATTTGATCTATGTTTAATGAATGATCTTTTCTGGTTTAAATTGCACCAACGTTGCCTGTCCTGCAAAATAAAAGTTTCTTTTCTTAACTTACTCTTTATGTCTCAAAATATTTATTTGTGTGATCGCTTCGAAAAAAGTTCCATCGAACAATGTTTTTAATGATTTTAACATAATAAATTTATACCAAGTCGTGTTTGAATTTGAAAGGCTGAATTCCGTGAATGTCCTTGGTATAATTACTAATTTGATGAGAAAATACAGACAATAGCAATAAGGCAATAACTGAGTAAACATGATAGGGAATACATGCTGATGAGGCGCAATTAATATAGAACATGAAAATACAAGTTTTGATACAAGATTTTTTTTTTGCAGAAGAAACAACTGATAATAAACATGGAATACCTGACTGAAAGTAAGAAATATCCATCACTTTAAAATAGGTCGAGTACTCGAGTACAAATTTTGTACTCGAGTACTCGATTTCAAAACGAGTACTCGAGTAATCGAGTACTCGTTGCCATCCCTACTAATTATATATGTAGTCTTTGAGACAAAAAAATATAATCTATACCTTAAGATTTCGCAATTTAAATTCTTGTTTTTGATCATTTACAGTTTGACGAACAGAAAGATACATTCTACAATAAAATCACCGAGGTTACTGCTCTTGAGAGCGATTTTAAACAACAAAAGGCAGATAGAGAAACAAGTCTGATGGAAGCATAGGAATGAACAAATTGTTTGACAAATGGCAATATAAGAAATAAGAAGCTGGATAAATTTATCCTTTGGAACAAGTACTAATATACTGCAACTTACGAAACATAACACACTTTTTTTACAATTGATGACTTAATTAATTTTGAAAATAAAAAGAAATTTAAAAAATCTGTGTTCACATCAAATATTTTCCGATAAATTTTGTAAAGAAAAATACCCCTACGCAAATTGTGTGAATTATATTAATTAGTTAGAACTGCATAATACTAAGGCGACAATAAATTAGAAAGATCACGGAAAATGACAGTTTACCTTCAATATGTCTTGGGTGATGACATAATTTGCAAAGAATGTCTCAGAGATAATAGAACACACACAGTGTAAATTTTTTCAACGAAATATCGTGCACCAATTTTTTTTAAAGGATAGAGAAAATATATCTATAGTAATAACAAAAGAGTAGGTAGAAAACGAACAATTTATACAGTTACAGTTAACGATTGTCACTCCTCAGGTTTTTGAAACTGTCTCTGACTTTCGGAATTCTCTTATTTTATCCACCATTGTGTATTAAAAGAATTTGCACGCTGATCCCCACCTTTCTTTTCAAAATATGATAGTTTACATCTTCAATAGACTTCCGACAAAATTTGATGAAATTCTTGATATTCCTTCATAGCATACAAAAGGTTCACTGCCTTAATGCAAAGTGAATGAAAAGTCTAGAGAAATTCGGTTTCCCGTCAACATTTCAGGCGTTTAAATACTGCAACTTACGAAACATAACACACTTTTTTTTACAATTGATGACTCAATTAATTTTGAAAATAAAAAGAAATTTAAAAAATCTGTGTTCACATCAAATATTTTCCGATAAATTTTGTAAAGAAAAATACCCCTACGCAAATTGTGTGAATTATATTAATTAGTTAGAACTGCATAATACTAAGGCGACAATAAATTAGAAAGATCACGGAAAATGACAGTTTACCTTCAATATGTCTTGGGTGATGACATAATTTGCAAAGAATGTCTCAGAGATAATAGAACACACACAGTGTAAATTTTTTCAACGAAATATCGTGCACCATTTTTTTTTAAAGGATAGAGAAAATATATCTATAGTAATAACAAAAGAGTAGGTAGAAAACGAACAATTTATACAGTTACAGTTAACGATTGTCACTCCTCAGGTTTTTGAAACTGTCTCTGACTTTCGGAATTCTCTTATTTTATCCACCATTGTGTATTAAAAGAATTTGCATGCTGATCCCCACCTTTCTTTTCAAAATATAGTTTACATCTTCAATAGACTTCCGACAAAATTTGATGAAATTCTTGATATTCCTTCATAGCATACAAAAGGTTCACTGCCTTAATGCAAAGTGAATGAAAAGTCTAGAGAAACTCGGTTTCCCGTCAACATTTCAGGCGTTTAACTCTAAAAAATGGCCGCACTGACCTATCAATAGTTTTTGCTTAAGATGATATATGATCCATATTCTTATAAAAAAATTTTAATTTTAAATCCTTGATACAATAAACTTGAGGAGTGACCATCCTTAAGTTACCACAGAGAATTATTTTCATGTAAACGAATTCAGTAATATAGCAAATATTTAATGCAATCCTAATTCATTTGAATTTTTGAAAAGAAGGGAAATTGTGTAAATTTCAAAGAGACAACATCCCTTTTCCAAAACAAAGCATCTAGATATCAGCATACGGCCTTCAACACAGTGATGAACCTCACACCGTATAGCAAGTGCTAATTTTGAATTAAGCAATAACATTACATTATTTGAATACCCAAGGGCGTTAAACGTAGATTTGACGGTCAAAATGCAGTTTATAGTCGACGCGTAGCGGAGCCTATAAACGGATATTTTGACCGTCAAATCAAGATTGACGCCCTCAGGTATTCAAATAATGTACAGTTATTGCGATTCTAATGCAACAAATCAATTTCTTGTTCTATTTTTAACTCGTGAATTTGGAACCAGACTAAACGGGGAACCTACTTGTCACATGTGTGTAGATGGTGGAATTGACGGTCAGTTTTGACCAATCAAAACCTTCGTTATATAAATGTTGCACTAGAATTCCAAATAGAATATATCTTTGTTGAGGGTTGAATAAAATATGAAGGTAATCACAAACGAAATATAATTGTTTAGAATATAACATGTATAACTGATTTTTACACGTATTCCTTCAGGTTGGGACTGAATAACCCCCCCCCCGGCAAACTTTTTATGATGCCTATGTACACGATTTGTCGCTTGGAATCTTACTTTTGTATATGTACATTATGTTTTAAATATCCATATCCTTTCATTTACCACTTATGTTTTAAATAGTTGCACTAACATCAAACGTGACGAACATTGTGATAATAGCTATTGTGAAGATATACCCAAGAGTAAACTCAATGGGTGATAATGTATTGGTAAGGTGAGATGTAAAAGTAGAATTTATAATTCTGAATGCAAACAGTGATTAGAATTATGTTTCTAAACTTGTGAGAAACAGAAAATCCAGCAAGGTCTTAAGCTGACTTCACACAAATAAATGTTCTCGAAGGTTTACCTGTCTACATATGTTTTAAACAGGGGAAACTGTATTCAAATTATTAAACTGGTGTAATACAGAAACGATGGACCATATGAAGCATTGTGGGTAAATGATATATACATTGTACTTCAATCTTGTCTTTATGATTATATATATTATAAAAAAAATTATCTTCATTAAACAGAGAAATCAGTCTACTGTGAAAAATGATTTGTAGTTTCTGTTGTTTAGTATCACTTGTGAAAACAAAAAATGCTATGAAACTATGGAAGTTATTTCCACAAAGTTGAACCGGTAGATTTCATCTTAGCTATAGAAACATAGGCGTGCAAAGTATGGTGGCAACGGCGGAAATATTATAGAAACTTTAATGTAGGAACATAATATTTGGTTCGTGTGTAGCTTACATAGAGCCCTATATGGCGGACACAGAATCATCTGACCTTTACCTATTTTTCATGGTCCAGTGCCCAGGATTAGTTTTTTTGCTTAGTTTGTTTCTCAATAGCTAAGTCAATAATCTTTGGTATATAGCTTGATCGTAATTAGTACCTGACAGTCTGCCATATGATTTTTGAACTAGACCTCACACAGAAAAAAAAATAGACAAAGCTTCCGTACTTCGAATTTTGATGTCCAGTGCATAGATTAAGTTTTTTTTCTCAATACCAGTCTGTTTCTCAATAACTGCAAAAGCTTTGTCAATGATATTTAGTACTTTTCCTTGGTAAGTACATGTCAGTTTTTTATATGGTACATGACCTTGACATCAATATTATGGTCCGGTGGTCCGGTTAAGTTTTTAACTTGGTTTTCCCGTAGGGATGTCCGGTTATTGAAATGCTGATGTACGGCGGTAAGGTGGACGGGCTTGCAGGCGATTTTTAGCGCAACTCCTCTGAAACTGTTCAACATAATTTCACGGAACTTTGAATGTAGCAGGAAAATAATATTCCTCTGAACCTGTTCAACAGAATTTCATGGAAATTTAAATGTAGCAGGAACATGATATTCTTCTTCAACTGTTCAACAGAATTTCATGGAACAATGAATGTAGCAGGGACATAGTATGTAGATTTGCAGATTGTCGGGGATTTGACATCGTGTAATTTATCCAGGAAGTATGCCCCTTTGAACTTAGAAATTGGTAGAAGCTCAAAAGCCCAACTCCTCTGTTAATGTTCAACAAAATTTTATAAAGCTTTGTACATATTGTCGGGGATTTGTAATCGAGCAGTTTTTCAAGGAGTTATGCCGCTTTGAACTTAGAAATAATATGTGTTTTAACCATATGCATGTAAGCGCAACTTCTCTGTAACTGTATAACAGAGTTCAATGAAACTTTTTTTGTAGCAAGAAGATAATATGTAGATGCGCATATTATCGGGGATTTTTCGTCGTGCAGTTTTCAAGGAGTAATACTTCTTTGAAATTAGAAATTGATAGGTGTTGGCAATATGCTTGTGATTTTTGAGACAAGACTTGTCAAATACATTTCATGAGAGAGGGGGAATCGTTAATAAAGCTTTGCATATATTCAGTTTTTGTACTTTCTCTAAACAGTAAGGAATAACTAAATACCGAGGTTACTGTGAAATTATGGTTTGGTGTCGTGTTGACATCTATTTCTTGTTGTGATTAGGTCTGATTCTCAATAATTACAGGTGGTCAGTCAATGATGTTTGTTATATAGCTTGCTCTTGGTTAGCAATATGTCATTTGACCTTTACCTCAACTTCATGGTTAAGTGAACATTGTTAAGTTTTTCTGATTAGACAACTTTCTCAATAATTGCATGTGATATGGCATTGATAATTTTGTATATAGCTCAAAATTTCATGGTCTTGTAAACATGATTAAGTTTTTTCATATTAGAACAGATTTTGATGAACGGTAGGTGGTAGGGCATAATCATGATTATATGTTATGTACGTTGCTTTTAAGTAGTACCATATTTATTTTGATCTCAGTCTTTTTTCTTGGTCTAGTGAACATGCTTGTCCTATTTATGAGCCAGTTTTACCTGTAATTTTTCATAGTCAATCGGTGACTTTTTTCTGTGAACTTAATTTCACTGTCTTTTGAACTTCTTAAGATTTTCTGTTAGTTGTGGGACAATGATACTTATTATGTGAGTTGGTGACAGTTAATCATTTGACTTATGTCTATAACCTCAGTATCATGGTATTTAGTGAGTCTGTTTGATTCTTCTGATTAGGCTAGTTTGATTTCTTTTTGCAGTTTTAACGACCAAGCAGGGACCGGCGAGCCATCTATTAGTTCCAAAATTTGTTTATAATCTTGTCGTTTGTTTTGACTCTATTTTCAGGTGATCATTTCCAGCATATTTAATTACATGTAATACTCTCTTATTCTACATCAATTTTTATTAACTATTGTCCACATTTATTTAATTTGCAGATACTATCCACTGTCACTATTACAGAGATAACACGCTGAAACTCCACATTTAATTTCTCGTAATACTTTCTCATCTAATTTTCAATCACGAATTGGATTTCCTTTGAAGAACTCATTACAAAACAGAAGCACTAGAAGTTGTCCCCAGAGGTATTGGCAACAAAATATCGATTTTACCGTACTGTAAATTTATTTACTGCAAATGGACATTTCGATTTCCTTAATGCACAATAAATCAATACATTTCGAACACAATAAACCGGAATAAAACACAATATTTTAATTTTATTATCTAAATGGAAAACCATTATCAAAAAGGGCATATATTTTCTTGGGGTACATACAGTAAACCGAGAATTGTTCGCGGTATTTTAATTTTCGCTATTTTATTGTTTGATATGGAAGAGCGAAAATGAAACCGGCCTTATATACTTGTCTATTATTGAAGTCAATGGTTAACAATTTGGCAGCGCGAATTCAAAATTGCGCGTACTACTGTCAGTTAACCGCGAAATATATACGGCGCGAACATTTCCCGGTTAACAGTTATATAATTAATTTATTTCGAATTTTTAAAATTAAACCAGTTTTCAGACAAGTATTGAAATGTTGGACAACTGAGTTGGTGAAATCTCTCGAAGACTCACAGACAATCAACAGTTAGGAATGTTAAAAACTATCATTTGTAAAGTACAAGCTAAGAAAAATCCATGTTTTACAAAGGGTTCACTTACAAGTATTCAAACCCAAAATGTGATGAAAAACGTAAAATGAAAATAACGGGCAAAATAATATTGTATATTTTTGTGGATGTATCGTTTACTTTGTCATCTGTCTTCTTGTGCTCATGTTTTAACCTCCTATGGTTGTTCCTTTGTATGCAATTGAAGAGACTTTGTCTCATACACATATCTCTTCATTGTTTATTTGTTCCTTTGGTATTTACTGTTGTTCTTTAGAAATCATTGCACTTTTATTAATATTTCATATTATTGGACACATTTTGCATTGAAGGCATGTCTAGTGACATATTAATTGTTTCAATGATATCAATGTTATTTTCCACCAAAAAGAATATTTTGAAAAAAAAAGATGAATAAATAATAAACAATCAATCATATTTCTGCATCAATTAACAGCCTTCAGTCACAAAATATACATATACATAAATGAACATTGTCAGATTAAGAATAACTGTACGAAAATTAATTATTAATCAATTCTTGCAAATTCAAAGTAGACAGTGTTCGCAGACGTCAGTTCAACATTGATTATCGTTTAAATCATTCTTTTCGAAATATTGAATAATATTGATTTCTAAATGTATTGTTATATTTTTTGTCTCCAGATTTATGCTGTTATACACGCTATTTATACTTTATATGAAATTAAGTTGTAGCTATATAAATAGGGAATGAATGAATTCATTAATTTCAAAAGGTACTAGAGGCCGTCTTGAGCTCACTTAGAGGTATGAGTGTTTGCTGTTTGTTGAAGGCACCATGGCGCCTTCTAGATGAAGAACAATAATAAAAGTGTTGTTCCGTTTGCTATATCTTACCATGTTTTATGGGGATTTTATCCCATGTACATTTACTTCATATCCCTTTATTTGTTCATTAATCATATACGGCACGAAATTTCATCGAAGACTTTCCATGTAAAATGTCATGATTGTGATTATTAATACATTTTAGAGGTAACCGGGTAACTGACGAAACAAATGTACATTACGGGAGCAGTTAATTATTCATTACATAAAATATGAAATAGACAGACAAAACTTGATAAATATCGTGGAAATAGACACTATAAAGGTTAAACTGATATACTAAAATAAAATTTGAACAATCATATAATCATGCAAGTTAGTGTAAAACTGAAATATCAGAAATATTGTACCGGATGTTGATATACGAAAGAGAGGTATCTACTTTACGTACAAAATGTATGTACATGTATAAATGAAATTGGTAAATTGTGGAGGGTTATATCATTTTTCATGCAAAATTATCAATAGGTGAAGTCTATGTTTAGAGGGACTAGAAGGGGTCTTAGCCTGATTTGTGTAAATTAAGACATGTGCTTTTTGAGAACGGTCAATTTTTTAAAAGCGCGATACCTTAAAATGTCACCAAAACCAATCATTCCCATACGTTTCTGTGCATAATACTTATAAGCGTTAATACATTACGTTGCAAATGGAAGTTGCTACATTGTAACAGATTATTTGAATGTTGGGAGGGGCAAAAACAATGGCTGGAATTATTTCAATTGGAAGGGGTTTTGTCTGTGGTTATCCATATCTTATAAATTGTTTTAGATCTTTTATTCACTGCCAAAACGTACTTTGTCAAATGTTACAGGTTTCAACAGACATAAAAATAATTAACAAGAAATTGTCCCTTTATTTCTGAAAATTCAAGCATGTCGAAAAAAAATACTCGTATGGTCCTACCATTTGCATATGATCCGAATACGCAAATGGTCTGGAACAGATCATGCCGAATGTGCACCCCCTGGTCTCTGTCATCGGAGGAATTTGGAGAATAAAAATTGCTCATGACATAGGCTTAAATTCCTACGAGCAGATTTAGGGGACGACCATTTGATTCTCAAAAAAGGGGGAGGCTGCTTAGGCGATTTTGTAAATAAATAATTTAATCTTGTTGCAAGTGGAAAAAATATTCTAATCCAACTTCTCATGAAAATAAATAATTTGATTTTGATTTGAGGAATATTTTATTTATTTATTTATCTATTTATTTTTTAAATAAATAATCTGAGGTGACATTGGTGGAAATAAATAATTTGTTCGAGATTTTCATGAAAATAAACAAATTTTCTGGGCAAAATCGCCTAAGCCCTCCCCTGAAAATTATATGGTCAAATGATCGTCCCCTTAAAAAGTGTATATATAGGAGAGAAAAGAATTGGGGAGGGGCAAGGAAACATGTAAAATATTGGCATCTTCTGAAATAATTACACATGCAATATCAATATAATTAGATTTCATCATTTCAAAAGTCTTAAATAAGGTATTGGATATCATCTTTCGCATGCAAGTCGGGTGAAAGTTATATATTTAGAAGAACGTTTTAAAAGGTGAAGCCGTTATAATGGTTGTGATAAAACATAAAACAGATTGCATAAATGAAGTAACATACACATGTATTTATTGGATCCTACATACAGAAAAAAGAGGAACGCGCAACAATTTTTGTATATTGTTCAATCAATACTGCATCTTTTCTATAATTCTTCGAGCAGAACATATGGCATAGTTCACATTGGTCAAACAAAGAGTAGGTCTTCGTTATTCATTACCCTCAATGTAGACAAGGGGGTGTCACAACGTCAGTTAGTCTCAAAGGAATAATCGTACTTTTCCATATGAAGTTTTTCTTTCATCCAAAGAGAATTTTAAAGGTTTCCATTGAAACTATTATTAGAGTTCTAAGAGAATACGTGATTGTAACCGAAGGTATAATCATTTCTCGTGAAACTATGACAGCTGCTATGAACTACAATTGCTTTCAACTGCAAACTTCTAATCCGACATTTTGTTATGTAGATATGCTAAATTTTCGTGCATCGAAGTTAAGTTTTAGATTCAATAGGTGTTTAAAGCGAACGAGATAATGTACGTAGAACTGAGAAATGACGCTCACAGAAAGGAAATATTCGTCAAATTTTAAAATGCAATGCCGAATCATGCTGAGTTACAGCAGACCAGTTCTTAAAATATTAATGTAATACCCTCATGAGAAATATTCAACGCCTTTGCAAAATAACATGCAAATCGAGTGGACCTCACAATACCCGACTGATCTCTACATGTAAGTGTGAAATTCATTGAGAAATATATCTAGATAATTAGAAAATCCCTCATCGTATGATATGCGTGTTTCCTATGATAAGTTGTTACGTTCGTATGATTCGTCAGTTATCCGGTTACCTCTAATAGGAAATACTAAGGCCTTATCAATGAATTATTTATACGTTGAGGGATAGAGAAGTAAAACGTACCAAGGATTTATTGGTTTGTAGAAGGGTTAAAAATGACTAAACCAACTACTACTAACTGATCTTTCAAATCCGTATATGCCTCCCTAATAGTTTGATAGGTGTAGCTAGTGGATCAGGACAATGCTTACAATGTATCTTTCCGCAGCCTTTGATGTCATTCCAGTTTTCATTGGAGTTTACACTATGAGTGCCTTAATTCTGAATGCCGTCTCTTAATTTCTGTGCCTTGTTACTGTCTCACGTCCTGGTTTTTGTCTTTGTTTTTCAATGTTTCCGTTTATACCATCTCGATTGACTTCGACCATCTCTATTGACTTCGGTTTTAGTAAATATCCTATCGATTGTTCCTTCGGTATTCTACTGCCATTGTTGCACCCGTCTTTAAGCTTTCATTTGTTTTTGTTATAAAGTGTTTATGTGGATTATAACCTCTGGTTTAAATGTTCAGTCATTATAGGCCTCTCCTGTTTTCTCCCTTTTTTAATGAAGTAGGTCTTTGATAGCTGACTTTGATGAGGAGAATTTGGCTCATTCTTTGTGCCCTTAAGTGGCATCAGGAATATTCTTATTAGGACTAGTTGGTTGCTACTAGAGTTCCTTTACTTATTGTTTTCGCCAGGCTCAGGCAACAGTTAGATCTCACGACCTTTAATTTCAGTTTGCACTACAAAAATGTCGTTTCGTTAAACAATTATAAATTTTTGATTATATCTATAAATTAAAATGGATCCCTTCATGGTTAATTGAAAATAGGCATTAGACTAACGCTTTCCTACCCGAAATCAAGCCCTCATGAACACTCTTTTCAATATCACGCTTTTCAGATTTTCTACAAGGAATAAATTTTAAGTAGAAAAAAAATGATTTTTTCTAAGATTAGCAAAACCAAAAATTCGTGGTTGATCTGCATATTCTTTTATGCGCCTGGTCCCTTTTGATACATATCTACTTCAGGCGATGAAGTGAAACAAAAAGAAAAGAAAAAATCATATGGCAAAGACACTTACCCGGCTCACTCTGCGAACCCAAACCCCTTGACAAATCTGAAATTAACGAATCGACTGAAAAAGGTACACTCCATACTCTGAAGTGGAAAGTATATGAGACAGATTACAATTGGGACGTTCAATTCATCATGATTGTCATATTACTTACTTTTCATGCATATACCTCATATATTTATTTTGATCGTGAGAAAATGCATACCTCATGGAATCACTTTCTATTTAAGTTAAATTTCTTTCATTCACAAAATCCGAGTGAACTATCCTGGAATATTGCGACAACGCAAAATTGGTTTCTTTTTGTACATGTTATCGGAACATCGTTTCGACCTCACGATAAGGTATGGAAATACTACGTATTGAGATTTTGGCAATCTTTGTCTCTTTAATGCATATCAAATTTGATTGATTGACTGATTTATTGATGTTTTACGCCAACTTTAGCAATATTTCAGCTATAATGTGGCGAGAACTGTTGAGTATATTGAAAACATTTAATAAATACATAAAATATTATTATAAAGCCATGTAGCTTTACACAAGTAAAAACAAATGTGTAAAATGCTACAAAACGTAATAGAAGAAATTTTGGTTTAACAGTAACAGTATTATACAATTATGGTCTTTTGTAGAGGTCGATATGAGTTATAATTGTTTTATTACATAATAATAACATGCATCATCTTACTTGGTAATTGTAAGGGTTTTCAACGATTTTTTTCCAGGATAACATATCTTGTAAAAATTGTCATATGTAGTTGAACATTAGTACTTACTTTTCAGTGTGCTTTCCGGTCTCTTCATACAGAGATTCATGCATCAAGAAGCTATCAGTACAATATTGTAGGTTCATGACATTTTTATTTGATTTATATGTATGTTAATATGAACTTTACTTTTTATAGAAAATCAATCGATTCTGCAACATGTACAAATCTCGCCCCCCCCCCCCAAGTTTAGATTTTTTCATGTAATAAATAAATAATGAGAATTAGAAATTCCATCCTCTTATTAAAACCAACCTCGCGTTACTCAGTCTGAAATTCCTGTGATAAGAAAAGAAGAAATTTGCAGAACTACTAAAACGCATACCCCGACTGTGTATCGCATTTTCTTAGTTTCGATCACCTTCCAGGTATTTGTGAATAGCAGTCTACTTGTTGCAAATGTCTCCTGCTAGCCCAACGCCATTTTCTTCCTTCGATAATTGATTTCCGAACATACCTATAATTCGGCAATTCTGATTGGCCGAAAGTTGCGTGACCGCTTTCATTGACTATTTAAGACGGCGATATTTTTAAGCAGACCTGAGAAATTAAAGTGAAAGTTAAAGCGTGGCAATTCGATTTATAATTGAATATCATGTAACAGGTTTTCATCCAATAAAATAAAACTATTTTACTCATTATGTAATAATAGAAATTTGAAACTTGATTAGAATTGATCCATTTAAATCTTATTTAATAAATTGATTACTTATAAAAATTGAACGATTTTGTCGCCAGGGACGTTTGTAAATAGGTCTTTAAGACAATCAGCAGAATAAAAATCATGCCTGATACCGGCAACATCTACACATTCATATCAAATTTGAAACGATTAGATGATAAAACAGGAAAATTTCTAACAGTTGATCAACAACAATTTACAGAAATGGTTTAAACGAAAACTCAAAATAACCTCAAAACAAAGTTTGCACAGAAATATACCATTTCGTTTTTTTTTAAGTCAGATATTTTAGAGAACATTTAAAAATATTTAAAGAATGTTAAGAATATTGAAAAGTCTTTTTTTTAATCAAGACCAGTTTTCTCATATTAATTTACAATATTTTTTCAATTAATTATGAGAACTGGATGATAAAATCGGGAATTGTCTAACAGCTGATTATCAACAATTTACAGAAATGGTTGAAACGAAACTCACAATAACCTCAAAACAAAGCTTTCACAGAAATGTACCACTTTGTTATTTAAAGTCAGATATTTAAAAAAAATATTCGAAAATATTTAGAAATAAATCAAAACCATCTTTCTCATATTAACTTACATACCCTGTCCATTGATTATCAGAACTTACTTTCTTATTGAAAGCATTTTTCAGGATACATTCCATGTAATACAATTCGTTTCTTATCTACCAAAAATCGATATTATTATATATCAAGTATTAATTGTAAATTATTTTATTTATAAGACAGTCGACGATACAAACGCTTTTTGTCAGGACGCATATACTCTGGAAAAATTCAATCTTGCATTAAATATAAAAAATGCATATTATCAAAATTCTTTTGAAAACTGTGTGTGTTGTGTTATCTTTTTTAGCAAATTCAGATTGTCGACTAATTGCTAGTTATAGTTTGAATCAAGGACTACAAATAAAAACTACGAACGCACACATTGGAACCGAAAAAGTCAGCTCTGAAATTGATTGTGCATCTTTTTGCTCCTCTCATCATGAATGTTGTACAGCAAATTATGACAAAAGAACAAAAATATGTACACTGATTACAGACTGTTGTCCACAAACAGAAAATTCACAAAATTCAACGTTTTTAAATTGGAAGTTTGAAAAGACAGGTAAGGTTTACTGAAAGTGAAATAATTCCTACTTTAATTCATTTAATATTCAAATATTAAAAAATATTGCTAAGCTGTTTTTAATGCATGTACTAAGAGGTAAGTATTCAAATTTAAATTTGCCAGTGATTTGAAGATTATGTATACTGATCTCTCAATGACTGCATCTTTCTTTTGAATTATATGAAAGTCTTTACAAACCTTTGGGGATGTTTGATTCTTCCTCCTCAGTGCAAGAATGTTTAACTTGAAGAGTAGGCCTTTTAAGCAAAGACCGGCATTAAGCAGCAAGCATTCTTTGAATCATCTTTCTAAATAACTGAGGAACTCATTCTTTTTTGTTCAATATAATGGTTTTGTTCCTAGAATTCTACATGTATTGGGTTTTAATTGAACATTAGGTATACCATAACAGTGATAAGAAAGCGGAAAAAGGGTATTTTTGGGAGCTAAAAATTGGGCGAACCGTTTGATTTGCTTTTGTTTGTTCCGGTACCGAATCTTACCGTCCAAAGTCTCCGTCGGTGCAAACGTTTGTCTTATGTCTTTCAAATCTTTTAAATGCGGACATTTCTAGTTGATTTTTGCTTGTGATTGAAATGATTCCAATTGCTGTTGCAACGTCCAATTTCATTGGTCGACGTCATGAATAACAAAGAAATTAAATCGGACTTAATTCAGTTTTTCAGTGTGTCACTCGAGTTAACACATCGATAAACTCCGCCAAAACTACTTTTATTGCTATAATGTTTCAGTCATAGTAGTAGTGTCCTGTAGTCTTTTTTTTATAACGCAAGATTCTTAAAATCAAGTAATCAATATCAAGAACGGTAAAGGTCTCAGGGAACTACAGAATAAAACGTTTAGCTACTCAGGAAACATTGTTTTGCATTATTTTAACAGATCAAGATTGCAAAATATAATTTGTGACGTAAGTGTTTCAGATTTAACGTGAATGAGAAATGTGAAGCACGCCAAATTTTCCCCAGCTAAAGCTAGGACACGTAAGAAATGTAGTGCCATATACATGGAATGCAATAATAACATATATTCAATTATCAAATACTTGGAGAAAGGCTTGATTCTATTGCACCTTTCTTCAGAAAAAAAAAACAGGAAGTTCAAGTGCACCTATCTTTAAATGAAATAATGATATCTTAATTCAATAGGGGATATCATTATTCGGTAAAAGATAAGTTAAATTCCAACCGCTTAACGCATTAAATAGCATGACGATATTTTTTTTACAAAACTCTTCGGGGAGTACTAGTCTGTGTTTAATTTTTCATCTATAGTGCGACAGTGTTTTACCTGCAGGCTAGGCGGGTTAGCATAGTGCTCTGGAATTCTTTTCTTATCAATATAATGTTCAAAAACAATTAGCCAAGTCCTTTAATTTCAGCTTCCACTACAAAGAACTTTCTTAATAATAAAAAAAAATCAATGAATATTTACACCAGATCTATCCCAATGAGCTTGAAATTAAGAGATTACTGATACACCTACTTCAGCTTTGTACTTAGATCTTTTGATAAACGTTGACGAAGATGGACGTTTGAAATCTAAGCTATATAACAGCTTGATGATTTTAACTTTCCAATTGTGAACTTTTCCTTTCTGAGCAGTAATATACCTACCTCTCCAGCCTATGGAGTTGATTCGTTATTGTCGAGCGTGCAGTTTATACAGTGATTTTTTGAAAAGGCAAATCCACTGTTCCAAAAGCTGCTTAGTCAGGGTTTTGTTCAGCCTTTGTTACTTTGATCTCTTCAGAAATTCTACGGCCGTCACAATGACATCATTGACAAATATGGCGTGTCAAAGTCCCAAATTAAAAAGGACATTTTCAGCTAGATTTCACGACTTCACAGATTTGACATAGCCGGATTTGACTCAACCCTGGATTGACTCACTGATAGAGTGACGGGTGCCCGGTTTTTATGAGAAATCATACTATGAGTACCTTTGTTATTAATGTTATCTTTTTATTTCCGTACACTGAAGCTGCCTCATGTCCATGTTTTGTCTGTCTTTCTCTGTTTCCGTTTTTGCAATGTCTTTGGACTTCGATTTTTGTGGTCCTCGCTTCCTTTGTTTCTTCGGTAATCTACTGCCGTTGTTTTAACCCTACTGTTGGTGTAAGCTAGTACCGGTCTCAAGTCTGCCTCTGCTAGTGGACTGTAAGTCCCTGAGGGTATCACTAACCCAGTAGACAGTACTTTGGTACTGACTCGAATCGAAAACCGATTTTATTTGAATTTTTCATGTCTTGATTTCACTAAATTTTGTTGAAAACTTATGAGTGTCTCCGTCATGCATACTTCTGGTCTAAGCAGAATTTCAGACGCAATTCTTAATTCGGTTTCTGTCAGCTTTTATAAATATTATAAATATTTCGGTATATTTATATTCATATATTTCATTTTTGACCGCACTCAGTCAACTGTTGATTTTTTATGTAACGGATCAACGAAATGATATGGTTTTTACCTGACATACAGTGTTTTACCTGCAGGCTAGGCGGATTAGCATAGTGCTCTGGAATTCTTTTCTTATCAATATAATGTTCAAAAACAATTAGCCAAGTCCTTTAATTTCAGCTTCCACTACAAAGTACTTTCTTAATAATAAAAAAATCAATGAATATTTACACCAGATCTATCCCAATGAGCTTGAAATTAAGAGATTACTGATACACCTACTTCAGCTTTGTACTTAGATCTTTTGATAAACGTTGACGAAGATGGACGTTTGAAATCTAAGCTATATAACAGCTGTGATGATTTTAACTTTCCAATTGTGAACTTTTCCTTTCTGAGCAGTAATATACCTACCTCTCCAGCCTATGGAGTTGATTCGTTATTGTCGAGGGTGCAGTTTATACAGTGATATTTTGAAAAGGCAAATCCACTGTTCCAAAAGCTGCTTAGTCAGGGTTTTGTTCAGCCTTTGTTACTTTGATCTCTTCAGAAATTCTACGGCCGTCACAATGACATCATTGACAAATATGGCGTGTCAAAGTCCCAAATTAAAAAGGACATTTTCAGCTAGATTTCACGACTTCACAGATTTGACATAGCCGGATTTGACTCAACCCTTGATTGACTCACTGATAGAGTGACGGGTGCCCGGTTTTTATGAGAAATCATACTATGAGTACCGTTGTTATTAATGTTATCTTTTTATTTCCGTACACTGAAGCTGCCTCATGTCCATGTTTTGTCTGTCTTTCTCTGTTTCCGTTTTTGCAATGTCTTTGGACTTCGATTTTTGTGGTCCTCGCTTCCTTTGTTCCTTCGGTAATCTACTGCCGTTGTTTTAACCCTACTGTTGGTGTAAGCTAGTACCGGTCTCAAGTATGCCTCTGCTAGTGGACTGTAAGTCCCTGAGGGTATCACTAACCCAGTAGACAGTACTTTGGTACTGACTCGAATCGAAAACCGATTTTATTTGAATTTTCTTGTCTTAATTTCACTAAATTTTGTTGAAAACTAATGAGTGTCTCCGTCATGCATACTTCTGGTCTAAGCAGAATTTCAGACGCAATTCTTAATTCGGTTTCTGTCAGCTTTTATAAATATTATAAATATTTCGGTATATTTATATTCATATATTTCCTTTTTGACCGCACTCAGTCAATTGTTGATTTTTTATTTAACGGATCAACGAAATGATATGGTTTTTTACTTTTTAAGATGCAAATTATTTACCTAAGAAAATGTCCCAACTGTTGCATGTATCATCAATTTTTAAAATCATCTATCAGTTAACGGTGCACGTTATTATCTTGCAAAAAATACCTTACGGATTTTCATCTTATGCGTTCCGAAATTGATATGAAAAAAATGTAATAAACAACCGCGTTTATGTATCGTTAAATACATTAAACACCTAAAACAGAAACTTAGAATGACAATATACAAAAAATATTTACATGATGAAATGTGTACGTAGAAAGTCTCCCCGTGCTTGAGATGTATGCTCTGATAATATTACAGTTATGCCGTGTTTGTCCGTGTGAGAATTTCTCATACGTTTACTACTTCATTGATTTTTTCAATTTGGCTGTTCAATATTTTCATTGTTTTTACTTAAATGTTATAATCTGTACAGACGACTTTTTTTTGCCCTTTCAACAAAAGTTACACTGCAAGGTTTGCTTATATCTATTTCGATGCGCCCCGTGTTGTCTAGCTATCTATGTTGTTTCTGTCCTTATTTTTGTCTTTCGTCGGGCCACCTAATGACAAATATTTGTAGGCATACATTGCCCGATTTTACTTTTTTTCTTATTGACCGCACCCGACATGTGTTGCTTTAATGACATATTTTGCGATCGATGTTGCTCAACATTTTTATTCTCTTCTTTTAACCCTGGTGCTTTCAGCTGGATAACCCTGAGCATCGGCAAAGTTGGCACTCCATGGCGGATGGGGAGCAAGGAGTGACCTTGATATAATTTTTGTCAAGAATACCGCTTAAATGCACGCTAGGGGCCTTCTTGATCTCGCTAGAGGGGGTGAATATGGTTCACCTCTAGTTGAAGACCTTCAGGCGACATCAAGATGTAGACAGGAATAAAAGCCCTTACCTTGATAAACTGGAGTTTTCTATGTATCGTTTGCGTTTTTGTCACATGTACATTCACTCAATATCCTTTCATTTTTTGCTATATTTATGATCTTCATATGTTTTCGGCTGTCCGTCTTATATCATAGTGTTCTCATTTTGTTCTGTCTCTAGATTTGCAATGATGTATCTATTTGTTTGTTGTTTCTTTGGTAATCTACCTCCGTCGTCTATCCAAAAAGTCATGAAAGAGACTTTTTTTTAATCTTTATCTTAAATTTTTATTTTGCTGAACTTGATTACTCTTTATTTAGGGGCCGACTCCGACCTGCCGTTGGGTATGGGGTTCCTCACCGTCCATAAAAGATCTTATGGTGGCTTTGAATTGTTATTACTCCCTTTTGGGTCGTTGTCTCTTTGATACATTCACCGTTTCCCTTCTTTTTTCTATAAGATGCATTTAAGGATGTAGAAAGGTGAAATTAAACAAATCTACGATTTTAAATTGATACCATAAATGGAAAGACTATTGTAAAAGGAATAAAATCAGCTAAAAATATTAATAGGTTATGGACCTCTTTTCAAGATATTTCACATTTTAAACAATGGCGGGAAAAGGCTCTCTTGGACTTTTACCTTACCATAACATGGAAAAATCTTTTATTTCTTTCACATGGAAGGGAAATCTACAATCTAATGAAATTTTTCTTACTGACCTTAAATGAGCTACTGAAGACATTTGTGACAAGAAAATTGGGGGTAATGGGGCAAAATATATTACACAGTAATAATGGATAAAATCCGAGAAGTCCGAGTGACTTTTACAAATTTTAAAAACATCACCTTACTACATCCTTTAACAATAAAATTAATATTTTTGGAGAAAAAAATATCTATTAAGACTCCACGAAGCCTAGTTTGTCTTTTTTTTTGTCTCACGGATTTTGGCTCTTAACCACTCTGTTCAGTAACTTTGTGATAACCACCATATATGAAAGAGACTTATGATTCGCTGTGGAAAAACTTTTTATCTAATTACATGTTCTAAATGAACGGTTAATTTAAAAATTTATACTTCATAAGCTATTGAAGATACAATATTGCTTTTGATGTTTTTGTTGCTTATTTTGTCATGTCAGCTCTTGATATGACCGTTCTGACAGAGTACGTTTGTTCTCTTATGATTCTTGTCAAGTCTGCTCTCGTCATGACTGTTCTGGTCATGGTTAGAATATGCCAAACGAACGAGCAGTTTGTTATAACCCTGTCTGGTCAAAGCATTCAGGATTATGTTCTGGGTACGTGAAAAGTCTTAGCAGTTACAAATCTAAAGGACTTGATACTTGATCTTAGGTAACTTCGTAAAGTTTTTTTTATTGCTCAATGCCTAGTTCACGAGAGGTTATGTCTGAACACAACTGCATAAATAAAATTTACTTAATAAATTTGATATCGTTCAGTAACATAACTTCAATTTATCTTTAGAAAAGAAAAAAGCATCTAGCGTCCTTGATTTCACTGTTTCTGACCAATTTCGAAAACATTCTGTTTCTCTAAATACAAAAACAAATTGGCTAGGAGAGGAACACAAGTAGTACCCATTGGAGTATCGACTGTGTATTAAAAAATCTAAACTACACAAATATGCTGCCAATGAAAAATTCCAGTATAGCAAAATTTAGGGTATAGAAAAATAAAACGTTGTTCCATTGTTTGCTTATACCGTGTATTTGTAGAGACTTTAGAAAAAAAGAAGGGAAACGGGAAATGCGTCAAAGAGAAAACGACCCAAAGGGGTGTAATAACAACCCAAAGCCACCATAAGATCTTCAATGAACGGTGAAAAAAACCCACACCCAACGGCAGGTCGGAGTCGGCCCCTGAATAAAGAGCAATCAAGTTCAGCGAAAGTCTCATGTGCATTAACACAATATTCCTTCCTCGCTTATTGTATCTCCTTTCCAAGTAAAACATGGTCAGTATATTTCTTTCGTGTAGTTGCAGACCCAGTAAACAAACCGAAAGACTGTAGCGAAATTCCAAATGGGAGTAATGATGGAGTATACAAGATTTATCCAGAGTCATCCCCTGGATTTGACGTGTTCTGTATAAATGGATGGACAGTAAGTGTAATGGTTAGACAAATAATGAAATATACACTATCAAAAAAGAAAAAAAAGAACTGTTCTATACATCTGAAATAGCCAAAAGAAACTGTATCAATGAAGAGACTTTTTGTAAAAATTTTCATATGCAGAATTTAAATTTCCATTAACTACGGTGCCTTGTTATTTTTTATAAAGTAGAATGACTATTTTGATTTTGAATGGAATAAAATTAAAACTACTTATTAAAATACACGTCCATATTCAACGTTAGCTATCAAAATTATACTAAGCAAATAAATTTTAAAATATAGTTAATAAAAACTTAGAATATGATATTAGTATACATGTACACTTATTCTCCTCGGTATGACAATGTTTTATGTGTCTTTAGTGGGGGGGGGGTTAGCTGTTATTGTGTAAAATTGATTCTCTGTTAGCTGTTATTGCAAAATATATTGCTGTGTTAGCTGTTATTGGGTAGTTCTGTGTTAGCTGTTATGACGAATATTCAGTTCACTGTTAGCTGTTATTGAACAGTTCAGCTTGGTGTTATTATAAAGAAATATCCAAAAATTTTCGCCCCTCGCTCCGCTCGGCGATTTTTCCTTTCACTTCTAATTTACAATTCCCCCTTTTTCAAATCACCCCCGCCTACTGAAGTATTATATAGCTGTTGTCTTCAACTGTATAAGTTGTTAGTCTACATTTTGACTATTCAGTCGATTTTGTATTTCAACTTTTTATTTGCAATGCTTTTTTATAGTTCAATTTCAAATAAATTGATTGATTGATTAGTGAGAGTTTAACGTCCAGTGAGCAATATTTCAGCTATATCAGGACAAGAGCAAGTTAATCAAAGGTAATCAAAAAAAAAATACAAGTAAGGAGCAACCATTTGATTTTTATGGGGGGGGGGGGCTATGGTCAAAATTAAAAAAAAATGCAGGACGGTTAAATATAGCAAAAAAAAATTCAGGATGACTATGCGGGTTAATCCAGGACAGGCTTGGAACAAAAATAAAAAGCCAGGATAGAAGTTACACACAAAAAAAATTCCGAATGAAAAATTTGACCATAGCCCCCCCCCCCCCCC